>CAUYRT010080931.1:0-155415 GCA_963574885.1 Lepilemur ruficaudatus
GTGGGGGCTGGCGCCTGCCGTGGGGGCTGGTGCCTGCCGTGGGGTCTGACGCCTGCGGTGGGGGGTGGCGCCTGCCGTGGGGGTTGGAGCCTGCCGTGGGGGGTGACGCCTGCCGTGGGGGTTGGCGCCTGCCGTGGGGGGTGGCGCCTGCCGTGGGGGGTGACGCCTGCCATGGGGTCTGACGCCTGCCGGGGGGGGTGGCCCCTGCCGTGGGGGGTGACACCTGTCGGCGGGGGTGACACCTGCCGGGGGGGTGGCGCCTGCCATGGGGGCTGACACCTGCCGTGGGGGGTGGTGCCTGCCGTGGGGGTGGCGCCTGCCATGGGGGCTGACACGTGCCGTGGGGGGTGGCGCCTGTGCAACAGCCTGGCGAGTGGGGCTCGCTGGTGCCAGGTCAGGAGGCCTTTCCGGGAGCCTGGTCTGGAATCCGGTGCTTCGCCCTGAGGGCAGGGGCTTCCCCTCCTTACTCGTGAGGCTCTGTAGTACCCGGAGGAAAGTCCGTGTGAGTGGCACGGACGGGCGGGGTGTGGGGAGCAGGTGCACACGGAGGAGGCCGTGTCGGAGGGACGTGCACGGGAGCAGTCGGAGCCACAGGGCCAGTGGGGCTGACTCGGGGGTCGGGGAGCCCTTGAGTGAGGCCTGGCTGGAGGGGGAGCTGGGCAAGTGTGGGTCCTCCGGGGGCAGCGAGGCTGGCGAGGGGAGAAACAGGAGCAGGGGGGCTGAAGCTGGTGGGGAGTCGGGTGTCCCCTACGTCCAAGCAGGATCTGTCGGAGGATGACTGTGGACTCCAGACGTGCAGGCTTCGGTCCCCCCTTGCATCCCCTCTGGCCTTGGCAATGTCGCTGACCCCACCTGTGGTCCCTCACCTGGTCATGAGCTCGGGGTTCTCATCTGGCTGTGGAAGGGGTCAGCGGAACCGTCGGCTACATCCTGGGCCCACAGCTGCTCCCCATCCAAATTTTGCACCCCCCACCTGTTCTGGTCAAAGCTGGTCCTTGGAAAAGCCACCAGGGTCACCTGGCATCACAGGTGCTGTTTGCAGCCTCCCATCCCTGCACGGGAGGGGCCTCCTTTTTGCCCAGATGTCCTGGTCTGGCCAGGCCTTCCCCGCTGGACCCACGCCCTGGACCGGCCCTGTGCCTGGCAGACATGCAGGCCGAGTGAGGAATGATGCGGGCAGTTGATCACCCTTCCCTCAGAGTTCCTGACTTTATACGGAACGCACATTACGTTGGCCCCTGTGGAATGTAGGTGATGAAGGTGGACATTCAGGGCACATGAGCCCCAGACCCAGCAGGGAACATGAGCCCTGAAAGCCATCAGTGGCCGGTGCCTGCTCTCAGCCAGATGGGGGACCCTGCTGGTCACTGGAGGCTGATGGAGCCGCAGAGACTGCGCCGGCGCCTGTCTTCAAGGACCTGGGGGATGTTTAACAAGACCCGAGGCCACAGTCTCGGCTTCCTGTGCTAGCTCAGCAGGGTTGAGGACCGGCCAGTGTCCTAAGGCCATTGTGGGCTGCCACTTAATGGGGATCGAACTTCCATGGGGTGGGTGCCACGTGGGGCAGAGCCAGGAGCGAGGGGAGGCCTCGTGTTGCCCAGATCTCCTGAAGGTCCCTGCCCCACAACCCTCTGGCCACGTCCCCAGTGATCAGTTTGTCCCATGAGCACTTTAGCCTCTGGGCCTCCCCTGGCCTTTGGTCCTCTTTGGGGACATCTAAACTCCCCTCCATCCCCCAGGTGGAGAGGCAGCTGTCGGCTCTGGCAGCTGGGGGGAAGGAGAGAGAGAGGGAGAGGGGTCTGGATCCCTCAGGAGCATCCTGGGGGTGTCCCCTGGCTGGTCCCGTGCTCTTGCCTCACTGAGCACTCCTGTCACCCTCTGCCCTCGGAAACCCCCATGTGTGGGACCCCCAGGTGACCTGTCTCCCTCCCCTGGCAGTTACGCCAACTGCTCTTATATTGCGTGAAATGCTCAGATATCCAGGCTGCCTGCTCACCCCCTCGCCAATACCAGAAATAGCAAATGTCACCTGCATGCTTGGTGCTTTCTGGGGGTGACCACCCAGCCAGAAACTCCTCAGGGGCAGCGAGAAACCTCTCACCCCCAGATCCCACCCCTGCCGCGCCCCTGGTTCCCGGCACTGTGCCCCACCCACAGCCAGCCCCACACCCATTTTCTGAACAGTTTTTAAACATGCAACTCCGGGCTTAGAGATGGCCGCAGGGAACGGGTTCCCAAGCGCTGAAATGCCACGTGAATCTTTAGATCTTTAGGTGACGGAAAGAGGAAATGAAAAGGAAGGCCAGGCTGATAATGTTCTGCGCTTTCACGAGTCCCGACACCCAGACTGCTTGTGCTCTTCCCCCGCGAGCATCCTCCGCTCTCGACACAATGCAGGGCTGGTCTGCCCAGTGCCCACTGCCCGCTCCGGACTTCGTGTCCAGGGCAAGCAAAGGTAGCTGCCCGCCACCCTGCAGGCTCAAGGGATTAGGGAGTGTCAGCGGCTGCCACCTCAGCCAGCACCCGGGCAGAGTGCAGACCGAGGCCTGGGACAGGGACCCTGACCCAGACAGGGAGATGTCTTCTGTCTGTGGCGTCCTAGGTAGCTGGAGCAGTAAGGGACCCCCTGTCCAGCAGGCAGGAGAGAGGGCAGCCACCTCCTCAGTGAAGCTGGGCCAACATCGGTTTCTTTGGGAGAGTGGGGGACAGCAGGCTGGGTGGGGTGAAGAGTGAGGGGTGAGGTTGGGGCCCTCTCTGAAGCCGTGCTGTCTTCCATGCCTCATGGACGCCCTGTGTTGCTTGCTGGATGGGGCTGTGACTGTCCTGTTCACGGTCCCCTTGTGCCTGGCCATGGCTGGCCTGTGGCAGGTGCCCATGAAGGCCACATTTGACGAGCAGGTGCTCTCCTGTTGGGCACCTGCCCCCCTTCACAGTGGACATGAGGCTTGGAAAGAGCTTGTGGCATTCAGGGCTCCCCGTGTGTTAGTGGCTGACCCTGGGCTCAGATCCAGGTCACCAGACCCATCTGCAGGGGCAGGTTCCCCAGTGAGCAGGCCCTGGGGTGTCCTTCCAATGGCAGCTTCACTTTAAAGCTTTTATGCTAAAGCCGAAGTGCTGGGGGCGATGGGGGGCGGTGTCCAGTAAACAAAGGTAGACAGGTTTGCTAACACAGGACTCCCGGAGCAAACTGTGGGAACATGCACCTTGTTCTGCTGGCGGTTTAGCGTGCATCTTCTTGCGGGGGGACTTGATAGTGTTTCTCAAACTCATTTGACCACAGAACCCTGAGTGTGTGAAATCTACCAGGATGGTGTTCCAGGGCTCACTCTTTGGGAAGCACCTTTTCAGTGGCTCTTTGGTCCCAGGCAGCCTTTGAAGGTGAACTTCCCTGTTGTGAGCTTAGCCAGCACTGATGGGGCATGAGGACTTCACAGGACTCAGAGCAGGGTTGACAAATGATGGCCCCTGGGCCCTCCACTTGCTTTTGTAAATAAAGTTTTATTGGGACACAGCCATGCTGATTCGTTTACGTGGTGCCTGTGGCTTCGTGTAAATTCATTTACGCGTCAGTGGCAGAGCTGGGTAGTTGCGATACAGACCATGTGACCTACAGAGACTAAAATGCTCTCTGGCCTTTGCAGGAAAGGTTTGCCGTCCCCTGGAGTAGAGTCGTGCACTAAAGCCATCCCCAAGCTAGAAAGGGGGAGGCCCTGGGCTTGTCTGCAGGCGCCTGTACTCGCCTTTGTACGGGAGCTCTGATGGGGGCCAGTGGGGAGTGGAATAAAGCCAGATCCAGGGCCGAGAGGGACTGCGGCAGGGGGTGGACGTCAAGCCCTCATCGGTGCAGAGGGGACGATTGTGCCTGTGTGGCCTAGTGTTCTGAGCATCAGGAGCCAGCTGTAACATGGCGCAGTCCCAAGCTGATACAACTGAGCTA
Source organism: Lepilemur ruficaudatus (assembly GCA_963574885.1). Classification (NCBI taxonomy): domain Eukaryota; kingdom Metazoa; phylum Chordata; class Mammalia; order Primates; family Lepilemuridae; genus Lepilemur; species Lepilemur ruficaudatus. The sequence continues at coordinate 3,938 of CAUYRT010080931.1, forward strand.
GGCCTCCTGCTTCCCACCTGTCCTTCCCCAAATGACGACCCTGAGCTTGACCGTGGCAATTATTCCGGGAACATGACGACGAGCTCTCCTGCCTTCGTGGAGCTTCCAGGCTAGGGCGGAGACCAGCGTCACACGAGCCATTGGGACAGGGAAGCTGGGACAAGTCTGGGACAGAGACATGCGTGGGACTGAGGGCCCGCGATGAGGCGGGCTGTCACTGAGCAAGAGAAAGAACCACAGATGGTGGGGTGGGGAGGCCCAGGGTGAGCCAAGAAGCCCAAGGTCCCAGGGAGAAACCCAGACCTCTCCTGCCTTGGTCATGGGGCAAAGCCGCTCACCCTGGCAGCTACGGCGCCTCCCGTGGGCTGCGGGCTTGCTGTGTTGGTCTGCTAGGGCTGCATGACAAGCACCCTGGCTGGGCCCGGACAGTAAACATTTGTCGTCTCACGGTCCTGGAGGCCCAAAGGCCAAAATCAGAGTATCCGCAGGGCTGGTTCTCCTGAGCCCCCTGTGTCCTCACGTGGTTGTCCCTCCGTGTCCTGATCCCCTCCTTACAAGAACATGAGTTAGATTGGATTATGGGCTCCCATATGACTTCATTTAAACCCAATTACTTCCTTAAAGGCCCTATCTCCAAAGACATTCGCATTAGGGGTTAGGGCTTTGACACATACATTTTGCGAGTGGGGGGAACACATTTCAGTCTGTAGCACCCCCCCCCCCACCTCCAGGGGTCACAGGCCACCAGGGAGAGCGGCAGCCCATCGTGTGAAGCTGAGGTTCCCGGAGGCCTGCAGTCTGGGGGTGGGGGAATAAACGGAGCCCCCCGCCGTGATAGAGAGGTGGCCTCGGGCTGGCCTGCTCCTTGGAGGCCTTGAGGAGTGAAATGTCTGTGCAGTGTGTCCTGAGGGCACTGCCCGGGCCGTGCTGGGACCTCACGGTGGCCGGGGTTTGTGTACGTTTGACATTCCAGCACTGTCCTCTGTGCGGGGGGACGACCCTTTACTCATGGCAAGGGGAAGGGGCCAGGGTCTCTCTGCCCACAGAAAGTGGGTTTAGAGCCTCCATAAACACCCTGAACCCTCAGTGGGGGTGAGGGATGCCCCTGGGAATTGGCTTAAAATGCGCATTCCTGGTCCCTGCTCTCCCGAAATCCTGATTGATTCAGACAGGGGCCTGGGAATGGGCGTTCGGAAACCTGTCCACACACAGCAAGCATGCAGGTGTCTCAGGAGGCAGGCAGACGGCGCGAGAGCCAGAGGAGCGTCCGCCGCAGGGCCAAGGGCTGAGCCACGCCGTGTCTGCACCGTATGGGAAACAGGACAGGAACAGGCAAGGAAGAGCTTGCAGAGGCAAAGGCCTGACTGCAGCCGAGGCTCAGGCCGGCTTGCTCCCTGGGACGTGGAGCCCCTGCCTGGGAGGCCCCGCGCGGCCACCCCTCTGCAGAGAGCCGCCGTGCAGCTGGTCGCAGTTGCTTCACGGTTTGCATTGCATCTGTTCCGCCGTGAGTCATCAGCTCGGAGCCGGGGTGCGCATGGCTGTCAGCAGGCCAGGTGGCCTCACCAGGCTCAGGCGGTGTATCGTGAGACAGAGCCAGGCACCCGTGCAGCCCGGCGGGCAGTGTGTCCTCGGCCGCAGCAGGAAAGGCAGGGGGAAGAGCCTTGGAACCTCAAAGGGGTACGGGCTCTGGTCCTGCTTCGTCCCCTCTGGCGCCCAGAGAGCGTTGCGGGCTCTGGTCTCACCCGGCCCCTGGGTTCCAGCTCATGTTTGCCTCTGTCCCTCCCCTTTGCCTGAAAGAGAGCTCACGCCTTCCCTCAACGGTATTTCCATACAGCCGGGGACCAGGGGTCCTCTGGCCTCGCGGCCCTGCCCCCACTTGAAGCACATCATGGTGGCTTGTGTCCTCGACCTGAGCCACCGTGTCTCTAAAGCCACGTTCTCAGCCCCGGGCAGCAGGGAGGCGGTGCACATGGACGCACGTTCCCGTGGCTGACGAGGGCGCCGGGCAGATGCTAAGCGGCCCCGGGATGCCCACCGGCTGGCGCTCTCTCCATGACCTGCCCCCAACCCACAGGACACTTAGAGCTGACGGAGCCATCCTGTGTTTCCCTGAGTTGTTTAAGTCTCCGTCCTGCTGGCTGCGAGGGGCCCACGTGGCAGGGGCCACAGGCCTCGAGGCACGAGGGTGGCCCCCACAGAAGCTGAGCTCCCAGTCCCCCAGCCAGGAGGAAGTGAATTCTTCCGACGCCTGGGATGAGCTTGGAGGCGGAACCTTCCCCAGCTGAGCTTCTTGGAGGAGTGCACGGCCAGCCACGGAGGCACCCGGAGCCTCAAAACAGCGGGGCCCCGTCCCACGCACACCTCATGGGACCCTGAGCAGAGGACCCAGCTAGGCCACAGCCAGACTCTGGACCCTCGGAAACTGCGATCACACACAGGCCCTGTGTGAAGCCGCTAGGTGTCTGGTGATTTGTTACTTGGTGTAGGTAACTAATATGGCCTGAAACCTGGTGGGGGTTTGCTAAGTGAATGTGCGAACACACAGCTAAACACCGGTAAACACAGGTAAATGGAAGCCCAGGTGATGGGCCCAGATGTGGCCATCCTTAGCTGACTGATGACGCTGCTGCCTTTGCCCGCTCAGAGAGGAGCCCCAGGCCCTTCTGGCACGCGGCGTGGTTTTCTCTGAGCTCCTTTTTTCCCTGGGGGTCCCTGCATGGCCCGTGGCTCTGTAGTCAGAGCGTGAGGGTGGGCTCACATGCCACGGCAGCACACCTGCGTGGTCCCAGCAGCGGCAGGGTGGGGGAAATGTCATCCCAGTGACACACCCTCCCAGCGTCCGCCCGACTTCGCGTAGAGGCATGAGCAGCTGCCACAGCCTGCTCTTGCTGTCACTGTGTGACCTGGCCTATCAGTGGGCTGGGCTGTGGGTGTGGGGACAGTCCCTCCGTAATCCCACAGGGTGCTCAGAGGAAAGGCAGGAGGCAGGATGGACCCTTGGGCCCAGCTGCAAAGCCCAGGGCTCGGTCTTCACTGAAAAGGCCATTTTGCATGTTGCTAGAAACTTCTCTTTTGGGCTGCAGACGGCTGGGCCTCAGCTCCTCAGGCGATAGCCGAGTTTGCTGTGTCTGGTGGCCAAGTGTCCCCTCCACCCTGGGCCTGGGACCCCCTCTGCCCTGGCCACCCTGTGCATGGGCTCTCTGTGATCGGCCACATTGGAGCCAGCGTCTTGTCACCCTGGACACGTGGGCTCTTGGGGTGTCCACCAGCCCTTGCCCCCAGCATGGACCCCACGTCCGTCTTCCCTTTGGCCCTGAGGCTCGATGGGCTGCAGACCCTGAGGACACTGCTCCTTCCAGCCCGGGCCAGCTCGGAGCCGATTCTTCTCATACATCCTGGGGAAAAAAGTCATTGAAATGAATTATACATCAACACCACGAGACGGATCATTAATTAATAAACTCAGCCATCTCCACTTCCCACTCCGTAAATGGCAGCTACGGTGAATGAATAAGCAGGCCGGGTGCGCGGTCCAGGATGTGGACAGGTTTTCCGCTTTCTTGTGGCAGGGCGTGGGTCACAGCGCCTGTGCACGTCCCCCTCCTGCCCCGCACTAACCCGGGCCGGGAGGGCCGGCGGGTGGCTGCGGAGCCAGCTTGAGGCCCAGAGCCGCCGCCCGCGGGCTCCTGTGCCCAGCCCCTTCCTGATGAGCTGAGTTTTTTCTGCTCCTGGGCTCTGAGCTACACCAATGGGATGACCTGCTCTAGCTGCCCGGGGTCCAACCTGCTGCCAGTTAATCATCAAAGCACGTTGGCTGCGCAGTCTGAAGGACCGAAGTCCAAGATCGAGGTGTGGGCAGGGCTGGAGGGAGGGTCTGCCCCAGGCCTCTCCAGCCTCTGGTGACCTCAGGTGGCCCTTGGCTTGCGGACGCTGTCTTCTCCCTGTGTCTTTGCATCTGTGTATGTCTGTGGCCAGAATTCCCCCTATGAGGACACTCGTCACATTGGATCAGGGTCCACCCCAGTGTCCTCATTTTAACTTGACTGCCTCTGTAAAGACCCTACTTCCAAACAAGGTGCCGTTCACAGTACTGGGTCAGGACTGCCACATCTTTTGGGAAGACAAAGTTCAAAGCATAAAGCTAATCTTCCCAGCTGGGTGCAGTGACTCTCGCCTGTAATCCCAGCACTTTGGGAGGCTGAGGCGGGAGGACTGCTTGAGCCCAGGAGTTTGAAACCAGCCTGGGCAATATAGTGAGACCCCATCTCTATAAAACATAAAAAAAATTAGCCGGGCATGGTGGTGTGCACCTGTAGTGCCAGCTACTCAGGAGGCTGAGGCAGGAGGATGGCTTGAGCCCTGGAGTTTGAGGTTGCTGTGAGCTAGGCTGACGCCACTGCACTCCAGCCAGGTGATGAGTGAGACCCTGTCAAAAAAAAAAAAAAAAAATTACCCTCCCTTCATTCCGTACCCCATCGCTAAGCAAAATAGCTCTTCTCAGAGCTGTAACCCCCAACGTGGCCCCATAAGTATGAAACCATGAGGAGACAGGAGTGTTTGGTAAGAGGCTCACAGAGGCCAGGGCGCTCCACTGGGTGGGTGGGCACTGCCGGTGCATCAGGCAGATTCTAACTCCAAGCACGGAGGTTTCCGGAAGTATTCCTTGACTGCAAGTGGATTATTTAACGTCCTGTTAGAGGAGGAGATCAGAGCAAACAAGCTTGCTGCTATGTTTATTGCAGAGGTGTCTTGTACACTTAGATTTGATTGTTAACTTTGGCTTTGGGGGAGAAAATAGCACAGGAGACGCTGGAACAGAATTCCGGGCAGAGCAGCTCAGCACAGCTGTCCAGAAGCTGGACTAATCCGCAGCTCGCCGAGCCTGGGGCCTGGAGAAGCGGGTGTTGGAAACGTGCCTACCTTTCTCTTGATCTCTCTCATTTTTACAAATTGTCAAGGAAAGCAAAAACACAAGCCGCTGCTTCTGCCCAACTTGTTGTTGGTGCCGGTCGATTCTTGGAAGGTGTGCGGTGTCCTCTGTTAACCCGGGTGTTGGGAACCACTGTGGGGCTGCCCACTCTGCACCCGGCAAAGCCTCCCTCCACCCTGAGGCTGCCTTTCAGGCCAGAAGCCCACGAGAAGCATGCATGTCCCCCAGGCGGAAGACACCAGCCGTGTGTGTCCTTCAGAGCCGAGCCGTACCTGCTTGAGCAAGGTAGTGGCAGGTCCCTGTCCAGACTAGCATCTCTTGCACCTGACTAGTGCAGCGTGGACCTGGGTACCCACAGGGACGCGGAAAGAACAGACACCCCGAGCAACGCTCAGATCTGGCTCTTCCTATGCCCGGTGCTAGCAATTTCTCATCCCTGCCCGGCTGGATCAAACCTTGCCTGCAGCCTTCCTTTCTTCCTTATCTCAGAGTACATTGCTGCTCCCTTAGGTACGTCCTCTTAGTCTCACTTATACACTCAATTCTCAAACTCAGAAGGAGAGAGCAGGTGCTTTTACCATGAGAACATTCATTGTTCTTTGGTTTTTTTTTTTCTGTTCTTTAAAGTAACTGAAGAGCTGACATTTGCTCAGACTTCTTCAAGATGTTGTCATCGCCGGGCAGATCGCAGCCCTGCTCTTTGCATAAATAAGTGCCCCCAGAGAGTTAGGAAAGGCGGGGGGTGTCACGCCTGACAGGCAGGCGGGCAGAGGGGCCTTGGGGCATTGTCGGCCTGCAGGGGAGGAGCAGTCCTGCCCTGTCAGCGTCACAGACACAGCCTGCGAAGGAGGGAGAGGCAGGTGGTTTCAGGGTCTGTGGCCCAGAGGCTTAGCTGGTGACGTCCTGGGGCGCCAATAGGGCTACTAGCTCCTTCCAAACGGGTGCTCTGTGCAGGGAGCTCCAAAAGGGCCGTGGCCCGAGGCTCCCAGCCCGCCCGAGGTGAGCGCTGGAGATGCCCACGGTGCGGCCACTTTTGCCCCAAAGTTTCTGGAGAAAAGTCAGAGCCAGACTCGACACCCGGAGACTGTCCCTCGCTCTTGCTCCCGTCCCGCAGCTCAGGCCAGTCTGGGGGCTGGAGGGCTCTCCACCAGCACTCCTCATTCCTCGGAGAGGTGCTCAGGGAGCACCGCAGCTCTCTCCCCATGCTGCCATTCCGTGAGACACCCCCGTGCCCGCGGCCAGGAGGCGCCCGCCTGACAAAGCAGTCTTGGGGACAGCACGAGAGGGAGGCTGAGCTTGCCCCTCCCACGCGGGCAGCTGCAGGATGTGCTTGGGGAGAGTCTGCGTGGGGAGGGACGAGGGGAAAACACAGTTCCTGAGGGCTCAGAGGGCAGGGGAAGGGCTCAGCCTGCCGTCCTGCTCACAGAGCCCATGACGCTGGCATGGGTCAGACGGCCACCTCCCACCCTCCCTCCCACAGGGGAGCCTGAGAAGGGACGGCTGGGAGTAGGAACCCCCTTGGGTCTGAACATACTGAGAGGGCCGTGCATGTTCTGGAGACCCTCCTGAGACCTCTCACTGCTGGGCTGTCACTTGGGACCCCCTGGGCAAAGTCACACCTGTGGGGGGACCATTGCAGGTAGGTGCTGGAGAGCTTTCCTCCATGTTACCTGCCCTGCCGTCCTACTCCCCCAGGCCTCCTCCCCTGCACGGCAGTGGCTGTCCCGAGTCCCAGGACCCAGGAGACGATTTGTGCCTTCAGGTGGGCTCCCCGGAGAGGCCCCCAGATTGCACTCTGCCTACTGGCTGTCCCCGACAGCATGCCCCGTGCAGCCAGTAAGAGCAGCTTAGCGGGGCACTGGAGTGAGGGGGTGAGGATGAGCCCCAGCTCCCGGCAGGACCCGGTCCTGGGCCTCGGTGGCCTCCCCTGCACGCCGGGCCCAGCTCAGCTCTCGAGACGGGGGCTTAGAACTCTCGGTGAGGCACAGCCTGCTCCGAAAACTATGCCCTTTCCCTGACGCGCTCAGATCCTTGGAGAACCTGCTTCTCTGATAGTCCTGCCTCTCCTGGGCTTCTAGCTGTGGCCTTTCTAGTCCAAAGTCCCCACACATCAACGAAAATAGGATTTCTGGACTCTTCTCTGCCCAGCGGGGTATTTCAGAATCTGTCGGCACTAAGAAAAATTAAAAGGCTGTTAAAACACTTATTTTCACCTCAAGGATCTTTGTGGGATTTCCTGCCCCTGCCGTGAGGGTGGCCCCCTCCCCAGTGTCCCTTCCTCTCCTAGGGTTGGGACTGGGCAGGGGGTTCTCACTTGTGCGTTCCCATCAGTGGTCCCTGCAGGCCTCCCGTGTGCCCTGAGACTGAGGCGTCCGGGGCAGCGGGGTCTGTGCCTGCCCAAGGCCGCAGCTGCCCGAGAGCCGGCATTTCCAAGTCTGGGGTCTAGAACCTGACAGAGGCGGGTTACACAGGGGGGACGTAAGAGAGCCCCACTGCTGGCTCGTGCCTCCGACCGCGCGTGTACCCAGCCGACCAGGATGTGTTGTGTGCCGAGCACCTGCTGTCGGCAGAGCAGACTCAGGCCCCGTCCGCAGGAAGCGCCCGGTCCAGCGGGGCCGCATCCCACTGCACAGCTGTGCTCCTGCCCCCAGAGCCCCACGGTCCCCGTTCTGGAGGAACAGGGCATGGAGGATGGACCCCGCTCCCGAGCACAGGGAACCCCAACCGTCTTGCCGCATCCCTGACACGAGCCTCCACCCGACTCTCCGTTCCCCCCGGGGGGGCCAGGGCAGGGGAAGGCCACTGTGACTTGTGCCATTTCCCGGAGACCAGAGAAAATTCTGGCATTGCGATCGGCCCACACGCCGTCGTCTGTGTCACAGCCAGAAATAGAACGCAGAAGGTTCTTGCTCTGATTTCTCTGCTCATAATTCTAGGGCGAGATGCCCTTACGAGACGTGGATCAGAGAGAAGGGCGGGGGAGCAGGACGGGGCCGCGCACGGAGGGTGCGCATCGAGAGCGGGCCCTCGCTGAGACGCCAATTAGCGGCTTTTATAAGCAGTCACGTCCCGGGTATTGGCGCGGCTCCGCCAGGGAAAGTGACAGCGATTTGCAAAAGGCCCCTTCAATCACGACAATTAAAATCCAAATCCAGACCTGCAAATGCCCTGAGCCTCGCGCACTTGATCTGGGGAGGGGAGGGAAGACACCTGCTCAGACCCTGCGCCTTCCGGATCAAAGCAGCGCGTCCACCGGGCCGGAATGGGGAGGGCCGGCCCTGCTTCTAACTCCTGCCATGTCTGTGCCGCGGGCCTGGGTCTAAGAGCTGACTTGACTCAAGCCTTGGAAGGCACGCAGGAGCCCTGTCCTGGGCAGGGCACGTCCCCCGGCTACCAAGTCAGCAGAGGCAGAAGGGGAGGCCCAGAGAGGTTAAGTGACTTGCCCAGGCCACACAGCCTGATAGAGGCGGAGTCAGGATTCGAACCCAGGCTCCAAGGCTGCTTTGTGACACACGGTACTGACCAGTCTTCTCACCTTCCATCCTCTCAACAGCCCCCTGGGGTATACAGCAATTTTAGAGACTATTTTACTCATTAGGAAACAGAGACAAAGGAAAATGGAGTCTGGCCACGGTCTGTCCCCGAGTGGGTGCTGGGCCTCGTCACCGCAGGACCTCGGACCACACGGACTCGGGTGGGTGACGCTGAGTGCAGTGCGTGCGCCGTCTCTGGGGGTCCTCGGCAGGAAGGAGAAGGGCCGCCCCAGCGGGAGCTGGTGACGGTGGCAGAGCCGACGTCCTCACCTCCTTCCGCGCCGAGTTTCTCAGGCCCAGGAAGCACCTTCTGCTTCCAAGTCCCCCGAGAGTGGCGATTCCTCCTTCCAGGGTCCTCAGGCGCCACGTGGCTTTCTCTGTTCCCCGTCACGGATCGCGACATTTCTTCTCAACGCGCCCGTCCGCCTCCTGCTGCCTGCCGTCTGGGCCGCCGGGTGGAGCTCAGCTCGCCAGCGGCCCGTCTTCACCCGGCCTCCCCGCGAGCCACCCTGCGTGGCTCGCAAGGATGGGGCGCGGCGTGTTTGGTGACCCTTGAGGGTGACGGCTGAGCAGCTACAGGGGATTCTCCCGAGACTTGGACGGCCGCTGCGGCGGCCGTGGGCAGCGGGAGCACACCCTGACGAGATCCTCTAACAGGGAGACCAGAAAGCGTCTTGGGCTCAAAACCCGGCCTCGGCGCGTCCTTCCTTCCCTGACGCTCGCTCAGGGGCGATGGGGAGAGAAGCCTTCCCGGCATCCCAGCCTTGCGTGCGCTGGGGGACGAGGGGCGCACGGTCCGTCCTCAGCCTTGGCCACTGCCAGTCACACGGAGGGTTGGCTCCCACGTCCCTCAGGTCCCCAAACAGCTCCACCGCTCGCTGTAGTGGCTGGGACTTTACCCTGCTGCCCCTCACTTTCCTCGTCTGTGAAATGGGGGTGATAAAAATGCCCATCTCCTGGGGTGGTTAGGACAAAAAGAGTTAGTGCTTATGATGTGCTCAGATGTGCCTGGCACACAGGAAGAGCTATAAAGGTGTCCCTGAGTATGTTTACAGACATAGTTTTCACATAGCTGTCACATCAGCTTTCCTAAATGACAGCTCTAACTTTGCCTCTCCCCTGCTCAAGGATTATCAGTGGCTCCCCACTGCCCACCCACAAAAGCCCAACTCCCTTACCTGGGCTCCCAGCTGTGCTCACCTTTGCATGCGGCCTGCCAGGAGCCCCCTCGCCTGCTGCTCTGTGGCCAGCCCTCCTCGATCCCGGTCCCCGGCCTTGCCTCTGCGGCCTGGCCCTCCCCTCACCCCGGCCCCACCCACTCTGCTCCAAAGGCACCGGCCACAGACTCTTCCTCAAATCTGTGGCCAGAAGTAGTCTCTTCCTTCCTTAAATGCTCCTGATGCCTTCCTACTTGTACTTAGCTATTTAAATAACTGCAAAATAAGATTGAAAGTGAGGCCCCGACTCCCCGATAAACCTGCAGGCTCCTTCAGGCCAGAGCCTTGACATGCTCTTGTGTTCTTTGCCTCCCGGTGTAGCGCGCCACCGAGTGACTTTCACACGCAGGGAGTCCAGTACGCATTTATTGAATATGGAAATGAAAAGAGAAACATGCAAAAAAACGGCCCCCACCCACCCCCCTCAGCCCGGGCGCGGGAGAAGTGCCGCGGGGCCCTCCACACTTGGACTGCGGAGCCGGGTGGGCCGGGTGGAGTCGGGGCGTCCCGCTGGACCCGAGCCCGGGCGCTCAGACGCTGGTCTCTAGGGCCCGCTCCCGGCTGCAGACGGAGGCTGGTGAGGTCTTTCGTGCCAGGGCCCTGCTTAATCCAGCCGTGCTGGGAAGAAGGCCGAGGTGACCCGGAGCAATTCCCTGAACATACAGAGCTGGCAGGCGTGCACTGGGTAACTACTGGGGAATTATTACTCATTTTTGCAGCATTCAGAGCAAAGTGGGATGGTCTGTGCTGGGCCCGTCCCCTCCCTACCTGTAGCGAACTGTCGGGCGGTTGGGTGGACACCCTTGGGCCGGAGCTCGGCTGGGAGGAGGCTGGCACAGAGAGGGTGGGGAGGCTGGGTTGACTCTGAGGCTGCCCCTTGGCCCTGCCGAGGGCCTGGGCCTGCCTGCTCACCACCCGCCCTCGGGGCTCCCCGCTCGCGTCGAAATGGCGCAGCACGACTGCCTGACGGTGGAGAGGTGGGGGTGGCGCGTCGTTGCCTCTTTACCGTGGCTGCCATCAGACGAGATGGCTGCCAGTCCCACATTTCCTGTGCAGCGTCAGGACGCGGCGCAAACGCAAGCCGAGCGGGAAGGACCCCTGCAGGCGGCCGTGTCGTCATTCCTTAGGGCTGTGCAGAGCCAGGACCAGGGTGCCGGGGTCCCGGCTTCCTGAGCCCCGTTTTCATGGGTCTGGGCGTAACTAGAGCAATGCCAGCTGCCTCGGTGTGCCCAGGGGCCAGACGGGCCGGTCACACCCGAGGAAATGATGCGCTCCAGGCGGTGGTGCCCCGTGGCTCACGGAGACTGCCCGGAGCTCGGCTGCACCAGGTCCGGATAAACTGCACCGTGTGCCAGGGGCCTGCCTGGGAGAAACCAGGAACCCACAGCCTTGGTTTTTCCTGGTACTGACGACACGTTTTACTCATTTTAAATGTTCTTTTCTTACTAATGTATCAGGAGAGCAATGAGACCCAAAGCCTGGGGCCCTCCCTGGGCACGCAGCTGCCAGCCACATCGGGGCCCTTCTCTCGTGGGGCTGGCAGGCCGGCAAGGGCGACTACCTGGCAAGTCACTCAAATACACCATCGCCAGTTGTGGGGGGCGAACCTAGTTAACACACAGGATGGCAAGAGAATGTTTCCAAGAGGAGCGCTGATCTGGTTGGGCGGCTAGTGCGCCTGAGGGGCTCTCTGGAGGAGGGTGATTAGGAGTCGCTGGCCAGGAGTTGAAGGGACAGATCCAGGCAGCAGCAAGGCCAGCCGGGCAGGGGGGTGGGTGCAGGGTCTGAGCGCCGCTGGCAGATGGGCGTGATGGCAGAGTTAGCCCAGAGCGGAGGGGAAGAGTGAGGGGAGGCAGGTGGGGCCGGGCAGGCCTGGCGTGTGGGCCGCGGCAGCACGGCAGGTTTGCAAAGCCTGGGAGCGGCCCCTGGATGTTTGAGCAGCGAGCTCAGAGCTCTGTTCTCCAAGGTCTCCCCTGGCAGCTGGATTTAGGAAGACAGAGGGAGGCAGGGGGCCTGGGAGGGGTCCCGGTGTCAGGAGGCAAGAAGGTGGAGGACGTGTGGGTCGGGCTGTAACTTGATGTGGACCAGCCCTGGAGGGAGCCCCCCAGGAACAGGAGAGGAAGAGAGGGTGACAACGGGCAGATCCGGGCCGGTTGTCACTCACCGAGGTGGAGAGGGCACAGGGAAGGGTGGGGCACAGTGGGGCTCGGACACTACGTTTCCATGGAGAACTGAGATGTGGGGAGACAGGGCCACCTTTCTCCTCTCCCCAGGAGGTGGGGATTTCCGTGCGCCCCGGTGAGAGTCCTGGTCCCTGGAGCTGGAGGTACAGAGAACTCGCCCAGGTGCCGGTCAGGGCCCCTCCCATGCAGCCGCAGGTCTGGGCGTCCGGCTTGGCGGAGCTGGCCCCCGTGCACAGGCAGCCCCTCTGCGGGCACGAGGGCCAACGACGGGCCCGGGGAGCTCAGTGTTGGAGACACATCTGGGATGAAGCCCCCTCCCCACCCCCCGTGTTAACTGCAGGTCTCCTTGTGGCCTTCTGGGCTTTCTGGGGAAGTAAGTCAAAAAGTTAATTTGATTTTGAACAGATTCTTAAATCGGTTCCCAAGAGGCAGAGATCAATTTGCATTTCATCTCTTCTTACTTCGTCATCTTGGCTGGTATTTTGCGTGAGTTGCTGGTGTTTTTCATGTTCTCCCACGGCACAGAAGTGACCCCCAGAGCGTATTTTTAAAAGAAGAAGCCATCTGAAGAGGGGGAGGAGGCGGCGGGCTCTGCTTTGGGTCGTGGGTTTTTTGTTTTGTCTGTCTTCCGTGTTTGAGATTTCTGCTCCTCGGCGTGGCGTGGTCAAGGCGGCCGACCTCTCACGCCAGTCGTGTGCTCGGTTCTTCCTGCGTCTTCACCGGAGAGCCCGAGGCTCCTCCCTGTGTCCTCGGCATCACAGCGTGCTGAGGTCTCGGGGCCCCCAGACCCTCACCGTCCCCAAGAGGGCCCCAGCGCAGCCCCCACCCCCGCGGCCTTTCACCCTCCAGTTCCTACCTCCTCCCCTCCTGGAAGGTCAGACGGACCCGACGGGCGACACCCGGAGGACTGAGACCCGGCTCGGAGACCGGGTCTGCACACCATGCTCACGGCAGCGCTGCTCACGGTGTCCAGAGGGACCCGCGACCCAAGCGGCCACCCGTGGATGAACATACGAGCAAAGGTGATTTGTGCCCGCAGTGGCATGTTCTTCAGCCTTCACAAGGAAGGGGGTTCCTACGCCTGCTGCAGCCTGGGTGAGCTCAGCCCAGCACAGAAGGACAGATACTGTGGGGCTCCACTCACCTGAGGTCCCCGGAGTAGTCACAGTCGTAGAGACGGGCAGCAGAACGGCGGCTGCCAGGGCCTGGGGCGGGGCCGGGGAGTTAGGGTTTCACCGGGACGGACGTCAGTCTGAGAAGATGGAGGAGTCCTGGCGGCGGAGGGTGGTGACAGTGGCCCAGCAGTGGGAACAGGCTTAATGTGACCGCACTGTTCACTTAAAAATGGTTAAGATGGCAAAGCTCATGTTATGTGTATTTTATCACAGCTTAAAAATTTGAAAAAAGAAAGGTCTGCCAGAGAGAGCTTCGCGCAGGGCGCGGTCCGGGGCCGGGACTTCATCCTCGGGGAGCGCCAGGGCGGGAGGAGCTCCCCGGAGGGCTAGCAGCCGCGGGGCTGTCAGCCGCCACAACTGAAAGTCTCTGCTGCAAGCCCGGTGGCCGGTGGCCACCCAGGGAGGACGTGAGAGCCGGGAGGGGCTGGCGGGGCTGAGAGACCAGCCTCGCACGGAGACTGTGCAGACAAACACACGCCCAGTGGGCCGGCTCTCCCAGGGGCGAGGACAGTGGCAGTACAGCCGGGGCCGTTGGTGACAAAATAGCAGAAGTGTGTCCTCTCACCGTTCCGGAGGCCACAAGTCCAAATCGGGGTGTCGGCCGGGCCACCGTCCCCCTGTACCCTCTGGGGGGCCCTTCCTGCCCCTCCCAGCTGCGGGTGGTGCCGGCGTCCTTGGCATCTGGTGATGTCACTTGGACCCCCGCCTGTGTCCTCACGTGGGCTTCTCCTCTCTTTGTCTTGTGAAGATACAGCCCTTGGATTTGGGACCCGCCGTAACCCACGTGACCCTATTGCAATGCATCTTCCGAGGCCCACCTCCAAATAAAGTCACATTCTGAGGTTCTGGGCAGACAAGAATTTGTGGGAGGGGACACTTTTCAATCCAACCCAGAGGTGTCTGTGCAGACACATGGTTTTAAATGCAAATGCTCATAAATACACTTCCTTGCTCTCCAGTTAGAGGCCTGGGCGCAGGACCATTGCAGTACTGACGAGTGTACTCAGCACTCGGGCCTTGGTTTCCGGAATTTTCTGTTAAAGGAATCAGGGCTCTTTGGATAAGTGGGCGATTCCAGGACTGGGGCAGGGAAGACTTAAGCCCGGGATGTCTTGTTGCTTCCGAAAGTAAGGAAGCACTCGAGGAATGATGGGCACCTGTCACAAAAATGAGAGCAGCCAGAAGGGGTCCCGCAGCCCGATCTCAGGCAATTTCTGGCAGAAAATAAAACACGGTGGTATGACCGCTGGATAAACTCGGCATCGAGGGTGACTAGGAAGTGAGGGGGGACAGTTCTCCTGTACGGTAGAGTGCCAACTGACTAGCATGTGTAGAAGGAACGATGGCATTGGAGTAGCTGAAACCATCATAGTCGTAATTAATTCAGGCAAGAAACATCAGTGAATTTTAAAGGGGGGGTGACCCTGGGGTGGGGTGCAGGACTTTTCTTCTCCAATTATCTCCCACAAAATACCGGGAGTTATCACAAAGTGGGCAAGCGCCTTTGCAGAGCAGGCCCTTGGCGACTGGTCTGCTCCCAGGACCCAGGCTGGGGACATGTCTCCCTCCTGCGAGTCCCGATGGGAGTCACTGCCCCCAAACTGTGACCCGACCTGCTCGCTCAAGATGTCAGGCCAAGTCAGAATCATTTTTCTGGGAAGGAAGGACCGGGGAGTCTTCCAGACAGAAGGAGACCGAGTGGTGCGTGGCGGCCCGGAGGCCACCCTGTGCCACCAAGGGCAGGCTCGGGCTACTGGGGAGAGTGGGTGGGGTCTCGGGGAGGGGTCCGTGGGCCTCTTGGTCCTGTCCCTGCCCCTCTTCTCGAAGCTTGAAATTGTTTGAAACTACAGAGTAAATAAATTAACTCCACAGAAATGGTTAAGGCCTTTTTCACGTCCTCTCTTAGGTCACTCCCTGCACATGGACACCCACACGCGTGCACACTCACACACACACGTACACACACACGCCATGCCCATACCCACAGGCATGCCCACATACACACACACATACATACACACACACACATGCACACACGCATGCACACTCACACCGGCAGAAAGTGTGAGGCTCCAGGCAGCAGGAGTGGGGCGTGGTGACACCCCCCCCCACAGTTAGGCAGCAGTATGGACGGTGTTTTTATTTTCCCCAGAGGCCCCGGTATTCGGTATTCGGAGGTCGTGGCCACCAGGAATAGGCTTCTTGTTGTTTTCTCTTGGTGGCTGCATCCCCGTGGGGAAAAACGTGTGGCGACGATGGTGACGATGACAGAGATGACTGAGCCACCTGCCGGGCCCAACTTCAGTGTCCAGTTGCCTGAGAAGGAAGGTGCAGGTGTGCCAGCATGTCCAGGAAAACGCCCCTCGGGTCCCCTGTCCCCGTCAGAGCTACACGGGTTCTGTGGCCGCCTGTGGCGTGTGACCTGGGGATCCTGGAACTTGCGCCATGGTGGCTGCAGTGACGTCCACGTCCCAACAGCCACCCTGCAAGGTTCTTGTTCAAACAGAAACGTGTTCCCTGCTGGGGACCCCTCGGGTCATGTTGGTTCTTCATTGTCAAGTTCTGGGAACTTTGTCAGGTTCCGAGGGAGCAGGACCCGGCGCAGAGGTGGCAAAAGCCGAGATCTGCCCACGAGGCACTGCCTGGACGGGGACCTTTGTGGGGGCAGGGCAGGGCCGTGGAGGAGGCAGAAAAGGGGCCGTGAGACGGCGTCTCAGGGTGTGGAAAATTAGATGGAAAGGGGCTCGCGGTGGGCAGAGAAGCACCCAACACAGACTTCACAGGAGCTGCAGGTGTCCCCTGTGCCTGCTGGCCAGCATGCTTGCCGTCCAAGTGTGTGGGGACATGTGTGTGTGTGTGTGTGTGTGCACCTGTGTGTGTGTTCATGCCTTCACCAGCAGCGGGCCGGCAAGGAAGTGCTGGGACTTTGCCAGGAGCTGAGAGTCGGATGGGCCAGACGGTTTTCTAATCCCCCCCTCACTTTCCGTGAGTGTATCTTTTACATTTTGACCCGAACCCTTAAGTGCTCTGTGAGGTTGGGACCGCTTTGCAAAGCGAAGGTCAGGTTGGCTCAGCCCTGTCTACGGGAGGTCTCGCCAGGCACGATTCCTGCCTTCCCTCCTCGGGATCAATCGGGCGTAATTGGCCTCCGACTTCAGCAGTGCTCGCGCTGACTCAGCCTCGATGACATAATTGCTGGAGGGTGGGGCCTGGTGCGCCTGGACCGCGGTCAGAGCCCTGGGGCTCGGCCTGTGGGTCGGATCTGCTGGGAGGTGAAGAGATGGGTGTTTCTACTTGGGGAGGGCTGGGGTGGATACTAAAGGGGTCTTGGAAGACAGCCGACAGCATAGTGTAGCAAGCAGACCGGCCTGGGTCATTTTGTCAAGGGCAGCGAAGCCAGGCCCGAGCTGCCGGCCACCCCTGCGAGGGCTGACCCAGAAGGAGCCTTGGCTCCTGAGTGTGGACACCGGCACCTGTAGTTTGGCGGGTGCCACCGTTCCTGCTGCTCAGGGGCTTTGCACGGAAGCCTCCGTTTGCACAATGCGCTGTGATTTTTAAAGGACTCTCACATATCCCCTCTTCCGGCAGACGAGCAGGCGGAGAATGTAAGTGATTAGCCCAAGGTCAATGAATCCATCAGCAGAGCAATTATTGAGCTCTATTAGAGAGCATGTTGCCGGGTGCCACGGGGGAGGCCCGGGGAGGGGGGCGCGAGCCAGGCCGGGCCCAACCAGAGAGAAAGAGCGGGGTCTGGCTGCAGACACACACGCATGCACGCACCCCGCACACCCCGCCATGCTCATGGAGCACACAGTCACATGGGCACGGGCACATATGCCCTTGCACACGCCCATGTGCATGCACAGAACGTATGCACACGTATGCACACACACTCCACACCCAGCCATACTGACACAGCACACAGTCACATGGGCACAGCAACATATGACTTTGCACATGCCCGTGTGCATCCACAGAACATATGCACACATATGCACGCACCCCGCACACCCCGCCATGCTCACACAGCACACGGTCACATGGACATGGGCACATACGCTCTTGCACACGCCCATGTGCATGCACAGAACGTATGCACACACACCCAACCCCCACCCATACTGACACAGCACATGGTCACATGGACACGGCATATACATCCTTGCACACGCCCATGTGCATGCACAGAACGTATGCACACATATGCACACATACCCCACACTCAGCCATGCTCACACAGCACACGGTCACATGGACATGGGCATATACATCCTTGTACATGCCCGTGTGCATGCACAGAACATATGCACACATATGCACACATACCCCACACTCAGCCATGCTCACACAGTACATGGTCACATGGACATGGGCACATACATCCTTGTACATGTGCACACACAGGCACAGGTTCACGTCCAGCCACCATGCACATGCTCACACGCCCACACACAGGCCCAAAACACAGGCACACGCACATGCACACACAGGTGTGCACATACACCATGTACACACAAAGGCACATGCCAGGATCAGGCCAAGCCAAATGGTTTGCCCCTGGATGGTGTCCCCATCAAATGTGCCTAGAAAGTGAATGTAGGAGAACCCGCGTAGGTCACGTGGGCTCAGGAGACAGCAGACCTGATGGGCCTGGATGCTGGGCTCAGCAGACCCCGGACCCCACCTGCGCCACCCACTCTGGGGCCAGTGGCCGTGCCACGGCGTCAAGAGAAGGAGCCCTCAGACAGTGTCCCTGGAAGGAAGGAATGAGCCCGTCGTAGTGGAACTTCCAGCTGTTCTTTCCCTCCACAGCTAGAATTGAGATAATCAAAATAATCACGTGCAATCGTGCTAAATGACAATGTGTGGCAATAACAGATGGTTGTCAGAGACACCCTCAAAGGCCTGGAATTTGCTGGAGAGTCTAGGATGACAATTTCCTAAATGAGTTGTTTCGGGGCCTCCGCCCCCGCCTGCTCCGGGAAGGCAGCCCGGGCACATGTGCCCAGGTGCGCCCGGCTCCGTCCTCGGCTCCCGTCTTCAAAGGAGGGACAGGTGTCTGGGGCTCTGCCTTTGCTCCCTGGCACCAACCTTGGCTTCCCGCCACACCTCTGGGAGGGATGCTGCCGCCCCCCAACCTGGGCAGCAGGCACAGATCCGCGCTGCTCCGATAAGGACATACCAAGCTCGGTGCAGTGCGAGGAGCAGGGCCTGAGATTTAAGTCGGCCTCCTGTCCCTCCTTCTCTGCCACTCTCAGTGCCGCCCTCGGAGTGACCGATGCTCAGGAACGCATCGTGCGCATCTTGGGTCTCCCAGGGCACCCCAGATGGAGCGCAGAGGGTGGGAGGTGAAGGGCCTCCTTGGAGGTGGGAAATGTACCTGTGCGTCCAGTAGGCAGGTCACCTGGGTGCCGTGGGTGGCATCTGGCCTGAGGAGGCTGCTGGCTCCTGGGCAATGCATCCCCTCCGAAGCCAGCGTCCTGATGTGCCTCCGTTGCCATCACCAGGGATGGCCGGTTGCTTTGGTGTCAGCTGGGGCTCGAGGACACATTGAGGTGGCGTGGGTTTGGAGTCAGGCTCTGCCGCTTACCAGACTGCAGGTAACCTGGACCAGTGTCTTGGCCCCTCCAAGCCTCGCTTTCCCTTTTTTTTTTCTCCACCCTCGCTTTCCTCTTTACAGAATGAAGACAGCGAAGCTGACTGCCTCAGTTTCCCATGTTTGCCATAACATAGCACCACAGACGGTGGCTTAAATGGCAGCAACCTATCTTCTCCCACTCCTGGGGGCCCGAAGTCTGAAATGAAGGGGTTGGCAGGGCCACGTTCCCTCCAGGGATCCTGGGGAGGCTCCTTCCTGCCTCTTCCAGCTCCCGGTGGCTGCAGGTGCTCCTGGGCTTGTGGCCTCATCACTCCGTGTCTCTGTGCGTCTCAAATCCCCCTCTCCTTTCTCCCATAAGGACACTGTCATTGGATTTAGGGTCCACCCTGAGTCCAGGGTGATTGGGATCCTTAACTGGTCACATCTGGGAAGACCCTATTCCCGAATAAAGGCACATTCACAGCTACCTGGGGTCAGGACTTGGACATGGGGGCCAGTCCTTCCTGTGGGGAGGGGACATTGTTCAACCCCCACCCTACCTTGTAAGATTAGTACTGTGAGAATGAGCAGTAGTGTGTGTAACAGGCCCTGCGTAGAGCCTGGCACAGAACAAGTGCCCAGTGAATGTCACCTCCTGTGCAGGCCCAGGACGGTGCAACAACTCAGCACTGCAAGTCCCTTCTAAGGCTAATTTCATACCATGACTGAACGTACGTTTTATGGCTTAGAACGAAAAAATTATCCTTTTTAGTAAAAACCACTTCTATTGAATTCCATTCTTTGCAGCTCGGCGGCCAGTAGCCTAGGTGGTGGCAGAGGCGGGGTGGGGGTGAATGGCTGGGTAGCTTCCTGCGCACTCAGGTGCCCTCAGACTGGCCTGCGACGTGCTCCCCACCATCGTGGTTCAGTTGACAAGGCAGCTGCTGGCCCGTGGTGTCCCAGAAGGAAGTGACAACATTCTGTAGGTGTTCACCTCCCACCGTCTTGGGAAGTGCTGTGTCCCCGTGGCCCTGGCTGGCGGGGAGGGTGGCCCATATTGGGGGCCCAGGGCGAAGCCACCAGATTCATCTAAAAAGAGACTCACCGTGTGGTCCAGGCAGGACAAGACTGTGTTCGTGTTGGGCCGACCCTTTGAAAGCTGGGCTCTCGCAGCCTCTGCGTGGGGGCAAATCCTCACGTGGGCCAGAGCCAGAGGGACAGGCGTGGACTCGAGGGGAGGGAAGGAGGGGAAGGCGCCCGCCTGCAGAGGGCCTGCGGTGGCAGCATCCCCAGTGTCTCTGAGACTTTTCCTGTGTCCCTGTCAGCCTCCCTCCCTCCACGGGGTCCTGTGCACATCCCAGTGTGGCCTGTCCTCCTCTCCCCGCCCTCGACCCCTGTGAGTCCTGAGCTTCAGCCAGGGCTCCTCCAAATGCACCGTCCCCCTGCCTCCCCTGTCACACAAGTGTGGCCCTCCCAGAGCCCCCTGTAGTGGTGGTCAGTGGTCAGTGGTCGGTGGTCAGAGGTCAATCTGGGTCAGTGGTTGGTGGTCAGCGGTCAGTGGTCAGTAATTGGTGGTTGGTGGTCAGTGGTCAGTGGTCAGTCTGGGTCAGTAGTCGGTGGTCAGTGGTCGGTGGTTGGTGATTGGTGGTCAGCGGTCGGTGGTCGGTGGTCAGTCTTGGTCAGTGGTCGGTGGTCAGTGGTTGATGGTCGGTGGTCAGTGATTGGTGGTTGGTGGTTGGTGGTCAGTGGTCGGTGGTCAGTGGTCAGTGGTCAGTCTGGGTCAGCAGTCGGGGATGATGGTCGGTGGTTGGTGGTCAGTGGTCGGTGGTCAGTGGTTGGTGGTCAGTGGTCAGTGGTCGGTGGTCAGCGATCGGTGGTCGGTGGTCGGTCTGGGTCAGTGGTCGGTGGTCAGTGGTCGGTGTTCGGTGGTCGGTGGTCGGTGGTCAGTGGTCGGTGGTTGGTGGTCGGTGGTCAGCGGTAAGTGGTCAGTCTGGGTCAGTGGTCGGGGATGATGGTCAGTGGTCGGCGGTCAGTGGTCGGTAGTTAGTGGTCGGTGGTCGGTGGTCAGTGGTCAGTGGTGTGCCCTCTCTCACCTGCGTTCCACCGACACTTGGCTTTCAGGCCTTTACACTGTGACAAAAGCTCCATCCTCCGAGGGGTGTGCGGTCCCGTCTGCCTGTGCTGCCGACGTTCCTTCTTGTCTTCTTGGGCTCCATTCCATTTGACTTAGGACTTCCGTGCCTTGGAGGAGCAAGAAGCGCAGCCCCTGCCACGCACATCTGCATCGACGGGGAGCTCACGGTGGGGCTGAGGCCAAGTCCAGGATCCCTGGGCTCAGAGAAAATCCCCGCCACCCTCCCCATCCCAGACCCTGCCTACAGCGTCCCGACCCCAGATTTTATGGATGGATGTGAATACTTGGTCTCTCCTTGTCATACCCTCGCCCGGCCTTCAGAGCCCCCACCTCTGGCCACATCCGAGCTCCTGCGTCCACCCCTGCATGTCCCTCTGTCACTCGCTCCCCAGTGGATCAGATCGGTCCAGCCAGCATCCACTCTCACCCTAGAAGCCCCTCCCTGGTCTCGGTCACACCGTGGCCGCCCCTGCTGTGTTGGGCACGTTCATGTGAGATCTCGTTCAACCTGACGGCACGGTCAGTGTCCATGTTCTGGCGTTCACCACGTGGGGGCGGCTGAGACGTGTGTGGCTTTGGCAGCACCTGTGCGGAGGCTACGCTGCACAGGTGCCTGCCTCCGCGGCTGGGAGCGGCAGCCTTGTGGTTCTCACGAGTGGACTTGTGTTCTTACAAGCAGGTTGTGGGGGTGCCCACCCAGCGTGGGAGGACGCAGCAGCAAGGCGCCGTCTGGGAAGCAGAGGGCAGCCCTCGCCCGACGCCGAATCTGCCTGTGCCTCGATCTCGCAATTCCTAGCCTCCAGAGCTGAGAGAAATCAATCCCCATGGTTTAGAATTGTGCAGTCCACCCTGCGGTATTCTGTTAGAGCAGCACAAATGGACCCCGCCAGGCCTTCCGGGTCCTCTCCTGCTGACACAGTCCACCGTAGCACCGTTCCAAGCTCCCCTTGCACCCCACATCCTGCCCTGCGGCCCAGTTCTTAGTGCCCCTCCCCCATTTCAGTCTTACAGATGTTTTATTTCCTGCTGGATTGGAAAGTGTCTTCAGCAAGGCTAAACAGCTGGCCCCAAGTCCCGTGGGACCCTCTGTGCCTCTGGGGACAAAGTCACAGCAGCACAACAAGCTTCCCGTGGGCATGGAGCCAGGTCCTACCGTCAAGTCGAGCTCTGCTCCAAGGAGCTGCATCCGCTTGGAGAAGTCACCCCTTCCCTGGAACCTCAGTCTTCCTATCAGCAAAATCGAGATGTCTGAGTCACCATCTCGTGGGGTGTCTGGCGAACAGTGTGGACACGAGCAGTCACAAGCCCCGGGTGCGGGTTCCAGGCATGGCTGCAGCGGCGTCCAGGCATTTGCATCTGCCCCTCTCAACTGCAGGGCCCTGGGGACCGCTGGACCCAGCCTGCCGTGGACGTGTGGGGCAGGCACATGCGTGGAAAGCCCAGAGCTAAGCAGAGGAGGGAGGACCAGGGGAAACAAAACCAAGGCGTTCGGTGCGTCCCTGTCGTCACCCGGAGCCGTATAACTGTACACACAGAGGGTACGCCTTGCTTGCCAGGGGCTGTGCATCCTGGACGGTGTTCCAGAAAGGGTGTGCGCCTGTGTGCATGTGTGTTTGTGAGTGTGCAGTGCTTGTGTGCTTGTTTGTGTATTTTTGTGTATGCATATGTGTGCACATGTATGTATGTGCCTGTTTGTGTGTGTTTGTTCATATCCATGTGTTTGTGTGCCTGTGTGGTGTGTGTGCGTGTATAGTTGTGTGTTTGTTTTCGTGTTCGTATATATATGCTAGTGTGTGTGCATATGTGTGTCCATCTGTGTGCATGTTATGTGTGTTAACAGGCAGGTGTTTGTTAACATCCACATGTGCATGTGTACATGTGTGTGTATATTTGTGCCCATGTATGCTAGTGTGTGTGGTTGTGGCTGTGTCAGTATACGCTAGTGTGTGTTTGTGTATGTGAGCGTGTGTGCCAGCGTGTGTGCACCACGTGCATCTGAGGGGGTGATGGAGATGTGAACACACTGCTTGCTGTCCAGGCAGGAAGCGCCTGGCTGCCTCACTGCCCTGGAGACCTGTGTGCTGGAAAAGGAACCAGTGGAGGTGACCTCAGGGCCCTGCAGCCACCTTGTCCACATACCTGATTTGAAAATGGCACGCCAGCCTGACGTGAGCGGGGCACGTGGTAGCGCAGCCTTTGCAGACAGAACCACCCTCCCTGCCGGGCCAGAACGAGCCGTGTCCCCAGAGCAGGGCTGGAGGTGGGGTGTGCTGTGGGGGCTGGGGGCCGGCAAGGCTCAGAAATCCCCAGTGAAACCCCTTCATCCTCCAGCACTGTTAGAGGACGCAGCTGTCACCTCCGGAGGAGCAGGTGGCCCGATTTGTTCTGGTTGGACCAGAGAGGAAGGGATGTGACCTTCAGAGAGAGAGGGAGGGAGGAGGGAGGTGGGCGTTCTCGTCTCCAGCACGTCCCTGCTCCCTGTGCTCTGTCCCGGGGAGCAGCTACCGTACTAGACGAGGCTGCCAGGGAGCAGGGACAAGCCCCGCCTCCCTGACCTGGGCTGGAAGGGCCAGCAGAGAGGAGGTCAGCCTCTGCTGACCCCCAGGGTGGGATCCCAGACACTGAGTCGTTAGATGACCTTTGGTAGGTCGCCCAGCCTGTGAGCACAGGCCACAACTGGAGCCGTCTGGGTGGCTCCAACACCTGTGCTCCTCCCGTACCCTAGGGGGCTTCCTGTGCCACCGGCTACGCACAGAGCCACCCTTACTGTGCACGGAGTGGAGACACGCCGCGGGGAGCAGGGATGCTGTCCCCCTCGGCTGGTGTTTTCAAGTGCATCCTGCACTCCTGGACGGAGTTCCTTCCTCCAGTGGGGCCACAGCCCTCTCTGCTCTTTGGGTGCACCGGATGGGGCCTAGATAAAGCTGTGGACAAGAAGCCCCCAGACAGAGCACACGGCCACGAGGGTGGTTGTGCCACGCTGTGGGCTCTGAGCTCTGGGTGGAGGCAGGTGCCTCTCTTGCCACTGGTGCCAGAGCAGCAGCCGTGTGAGAAATATGAATGAATGACTGGCCGGGTGAGTGGGCGGATCGGCCTGTGACTAGGTCCCTGGTACCTTCCTTTCCAGCTCTCCCTTCGCTGAAGCACGCCTAGCCGGGGGCTGCGCCCTCTCCCCTAGCTCTTGGCCCGGCTGAATCAGGGAGTACTTGCTAACGGGTTGATTGCAGCAGCTGCTTTCCCGAACTGAGCAGAACTGGAACCTCATCTCTGGTCACCCCATGTGCAGAGGCCGTGCTGGACGAGGCTGTCCAGTGGCCAACGCTGGATCCTCCCCAGGTCACAAAAGCCTCACCAGGTCCAGTGAGATGGTGACGGGGGGTCGGGGGGAATGGATGGTCTGGAGGAGACCACCAACTCCTCCCCCCCAAACCCCCACAGCCTAATGCAGCCAGACCGCCTCTTGAGCAGCACCTGGCCCCTGGCTGCTACGGTGGTGGTATCCACAGAGAGAGGTGTGTCAGTCGGGCAAGTGGCTGCAAGGAACAGGACTCAGTGGGTGGAGGGAGCTCCATCACAGACACGAGAAAAGGAAGCTGTAAGGTCACAGCAAGTCATGAAAGGAGGAAGAGAAGGGAGAGGACGGGGAGGGGAGGAGGGAAAAGAGCAAGCAGAGGAGGAGGACAAGGGGCAGGGAGGGGGCAGGAAAAAGGGGATGGGAAGGAGGGAAGATGCTGGCGGCTTCTACAGAGGTGGAGGGACAAGGAAGGAAACAGATCTGTTTTTATGATTTGGAGCTTTGAATTCCTGCAGAGGAGATGCCGGTAGACAAGAGAATGCGGGAGGGGAGGGACCTGGGCGAGAGGACGTCTGGGCCGATCACTGCCAGATGGTTGTCGCTGCACCGAGAGCTGATGAGGTTGCCCAGGAAGCCTGTGAGCCCCGTATTCCCCATCTTACGAGCTGTAAGGATGGAGGGGTCCACCGGGCACATGGCAGGTGCTGAACGAATAGTGTTGCTATACTGTGGGTTTAATCAGGTCAGCAGGAGGGAGTCTGGCCCAGCCACCGGCACTCAGCTCTGATCAGGGTCAGCCTCCTTCCCTCCCTGGCTTCTGAACGGCACCCTCACACGCACAGGGCCCAGGACCCGCTGGCTTCTCTGCATCTCTTCTGCCACTAAGAAATGATCCCAACCTTCCACACCCATCTCCGTCCCCAATTACACTGTCACCTGAATAATTTAGTCTTCCAGGGAGAGTTTGCCTCTCGAAGAGCAACTATTTAATATAAAACCAGGACCCAAAGGGTAGGAGTCAAGGCATGAGACAAAGGCTGCATCCTCTGTGGAAAGGGAAGCCTTGCAGAGCCCTGAAGACACACCCCTCTTCTGCTCAGGCCCCTCGCGCTCTCTCTAGACTTCCTGCCAGCCCAGACCAGGGGGCTTCTTGGCCACAGTCTTTTGCTGTGGACTATCCAATAGGCCCCCCTCCATGTTCCTCTCTCCATCAGTCCCATCCCTGCCTCTGAAGACGCCAGCCAGAGCTTACCACGGGTCCTTCTTCTCCTTCCACAGAGCCTTAGATTATTGCTGTTGGAAGGGCCCTTGTGGGCTAATCAGCCCAGAGATTTTCACGTTTCTTTGTAGCTAAATCTTGCATCCCCAATATGGAAAACAGGTTGAGGAAAGACAGCACTGTGTGGAGAGAGAGTGGGTCCCCTGGAGCTTCCTCTTGGATTCTTCTCCATCCTTTGCAAGTTCCAACCTTAAGGGTCAAGAGAATAGCGTGAGGGTTACTGCTGGTCCCAGTTCCCGGTCACACAGATGGGAAAACCAGCACCTAAAAAGGAAACAAGAATTGCCCAAGGCTAATTGCACAGGAATTAGCAGGAGTAGACCCCGTTTTCTTCACATATAGTCATATGTATTATTCATACATAAATACGTAAATTATTCATAGACATTATATATAAGATATTAGTATTTATATATGTCCCAGTTTCTCTCTTGAAATTCTCCATCTTGTAATCTATTTTCTGTAATATATTAACCACTGTTATTTTAAAGTTGGTATCTGATAACGCCAATAGTTAGTTATTCTATGAGACTATTTCTTTTGTCTTTTATTTTTTCCTCTTGATTTTTGTTCATTTGGTCTTGTCCCCTGGTGTGCCTGGTAATCTTTGGTTGAATGCTGGGCATTGTGGACAAAAAACTATAGAGATAATTCAAGGTCCTAAATCAGAGGCTGGTAAACTACCCATGGGCCAAACCCTGGCCTGTTTTCTGTGTTTGTACAACCCAGGAGCTAAAGATAGTTTTTATATGATTAGATGGTTTAAAAAAAAATCAAAAGAATAATGTTTCGTAGTAGCACATAAAAATTATTTGAAATTCTGGTGTCTGTAAGCAAAGCCTTATTGGCACACAGGCACGCCCATTTATTTACATTTGTCCGTGGCTACTTCTGAACTGCAAAGGCAGGAGTGAGTGGTTGCCATGGAAACCATGTGGTCTGCAAAACCTAAGCCATCCCTAACCTGGCCCTTTGCAGAAGAAGTTTGCTGACTCGTCCTCTGGACGCTGCTTCCTCCTGCAGAGAGAAAGCGCCTGTTCTTCTGGCGAGCAGCTCGGGTGCCTTTACGTGGCTGAGGAGGGGGGTTTCCACCTTTCTGAGGCCCATCCTCCTCTCAAGGTCTCACTCCACTTGCCTCCCCAGCCCACGATGCCGCTGGGGCTCCAAGTAGCTGTCGTTTGGGGCCGAGAGGACAACATCTTTTCCGTATTCCAAACTCACAGGGAAACCTCAGCTTCTGACTTCCCAGACTGAACTTGAATGTTGTTCGTTTCCATTTGTTTTCTGTGACAGGGTCCCTGTCACATGCTCCCAAAGGCTTCTAGGAAACAGGGGTCAGGATATTACCAGGACCCGAGAGTAGCTGTTTTCCTGTTTGCCTCCTTCTCCCAATGCGAGCGCCCCCTTCCCCTGCCCTCCCCTCACCCTACCTGGGCCTGACATCCCGGGGACACTGCCACAGCCACCAATGCTGGGGTCTTTCCCACCCTGCCTGGTAGGACCCTGTGGGCAGGATGCAGGGAGACCAGCCCTGCCTGGCAGGGCCGTCCCGCTAGGTGTCTGCCTTGAGGTGGGGGACACAGAAACTCATTGCGGGCCCTTCCTGCAGGCCACCATGCCACGGATCAATGGCACCGCCTGACATTGCCACTCCTGCCTGGAGGGAGGGGGTATCCAACCACTGTCCGAGGGAACCAGGAAGGGATGGCGGATCTGGCAGCCTTTTGAATGAATCTATTTACCTGTTTATTTCTCATTAAATGGTTGTTGGTGTCACAACAAAAGTGGCTATTATTGAATTTAATGATCTTTTCCCACCAGGAAACCTTAAAAAGTCCTCAGGGAACCCTGTGGGAAGCTAGTGGGGCTGTCATGTTTCCCCTCCTCGCCTACTGCCCCCCTCCATCTCGTAGCAGCTTCCCTGAGCTTCCCGGCTGCACAGGGATTTGAAGGAAGCACAAGCTAAGCCTCTCCCTCCGGCGGGCTCCAGCGACACTACCGGTGGCTTTGAAGGCAGAGCACAGGGCCACCTGGCCACATGGCTCTGTGGCTGTGTTTGTGAGCACCGGGCCTTGTTCTGGGGAGATGAGGCTGGACTCTCCCACCTCACCTCTGCACTCAGCCAAACCACGGAGGAGTGACTCAGACCTTGGGGACAGCGTGCTGTGACAGTAAAGGAAACACCGTTCACCGGCGTTTGCTAAAGCATGGCGAGGCAGACGTTACTCACGACCGTCCGGACAGGTGTAGAGCCCACATGCTGGGGTCTGGCAGTGGCGGAGAGAGGCTGGGCTGAGCTCTGGACGCAGGCAAGGGGGGATTCACAGCCACGGGGCAGGATGGGGGTCGGCAGATGGAAAATTATCAGGAGGAAACATTCAGGGTGAGGGAATCCTGGCTGAACCCCCAACCTGGAATCTTGCTGACAGGCCAGGGTGACCAGACCCCGCCTAGGGAAGGGGACAGTTTCAAGGCGGCCAGATACCAAGAGAGGGTGTTCTGGCTAAGACGACCTAGCAGGTTCTTTGCTAAAACTAAACTTCATGAGGAAGTGCACTGATGGGCCCAGGAGAAGGTCGAGAACCTGACTCAAGGGTAGCCAAGCAGAGACTCTTTGTCACTGGTGGAGTCCAGTGTCCACCTCAGTGAGCAAGTGTCTCTTGGCACAGCAATGGGAGCCGGGGGGCCTCTTTCCCGCCACGGAGCCCCAGGCGGAAGAAGCCAGCCAAGACAGAGGCTCGGCCCTGCAGAAAGCCACACCCAAGGAGGGCCCAGGGGTGGGTGTCCCTATACCACAGAGCCACTGGCTGGGAGCCCGGGACCTGCACATAGGGTGCTCCGGGCCGTGTCTGTGGGGGGCTTGCAGTGTGGCCCGCCCTTCTCTGACCCAGACCCCAAGGCCAGGGCTTGTCCGTGCCAAGATTTGGCAACAACTAACCTCCCCACTGGGTCTGTGTTTCCCACGCTGCGTTCTTTCCCTCTACCACACCAGGGTCTCCGGGGGCCTGAGGTAGGGAGGCTCCTTCTGAGCCCACGGAGGATGCCTTTTGCCAGCGGTTCAGTCGCTTAGGTTCTGTGGGAGGAGAGTGCAGACGTCAGATTGTTGGGGAGATGCTGAGCTAAACAGACTTGCTGAAACAGGTTTGTTTTCTGCGGATTCTCAAACCTGCGCATCCCGAATCTCCAGGACGGAGCTCAACTCCACTCACAGAAGCCCCACTCGGATCTGGGCGCGGAGCTCTCGCTTGTTTATTTTTCCCAGGACACTGAAAGGGGGGTTTGGCTCCTTTACGCCTGTCTCTGTGTCACAAAGCCCAAGCACCAAGTCCCAGAGCCTGGGGTTACTGCAGTGAGGGCTGACACAGCGTGAGGCATTGTTTGGAGAGCTCATGACATGTCCGGGTGAGGCTGGGACCTGCAGACGGTGGCGCTCGGTGAGTGGAGGCCAGCCTGCCTGCGGTCTCTCTCTCCTAGAGCATCCGTTAGCTGCGGCCCCCAATGCAACACCAGCCCTGGGACGTGCAGCAACACCAGTGTGTTGTCTGGGGCTGCGTCTGTCGGCTGACCTGGGCCGGCTTCAGTGGGTGCCGTGGGCCTTCTGTCCTCCCGCAGGCCCGCTGGGGCATGTTCAGCCCTGATGCCACCACGCTCCCAGCGCTGGCCTGGTGCAGAATGAACTGCAGGTTGTCAGGGCACCAGTGCAGCTGAGGGGCGGGTGGAGACTTGGAGCCACCGTGGTGGTGCATCACACTGGGAGGGGGTCTGTATTAGGTCCTCTTGGCACCTGTTGTCATCGGAGCCCTCACCCCAGATGCGATCACACGTGTGTCTCTGCAACAGCTCCGTGTCTGCCGCCTCAGTCCCAGACCCCAGCCTGCCCCGGGGGGACCCTGCCCATTTTTGTTCCCCTCCCGCAGCCTTTGGGTCTAGCCCAGTGCCTGCACATAGTAGGTCCTCAGCAAACAGCCCTTGAGTGAGAAAATAGCACTTTTCCCTCCTGCAGGGACATTGTGGAGACAGGATGTGTCACTCCTCAATCGTGTCTCTTCGAGGAACTGTCAGACCCTGTGTGGGGAGGAGGGAGCAGAATCAGGGTGGCGTCTGGGGGCACAGCATGGGGACACGTTCCCACCCGCCTCAGCGAAGGGCTCTGTGCACGCGACACGCTGCTGCTCCCTGACGGCGCAGCCCCGATGGCGGGCACGGAGGAGGTGTCCCCGTGAGTGACTGGTTTCTGAGGGCACCAAGGGGCAGCTTCCATCCGAAAGCAGACTCCCAGGGACAAGGCTTTTTGTGCTTCATCTGCAAACGCCACATCAGCTGCTAAGGCAGGGCGCTCAAGGCTCAGAGCTCGGGCCAGGACGCACGTCCAGTCAGCCAGCTCTGGACTCGGTCAGGTTCACTATACATTGATCACTGCCTGCCCCACGACAGTTGGTATCTGCGACCACCCGCGGTACGGGGCCCTCCTGCTGGAGTCGCGCAGCGTGGAGACGGGCGGGCCCTCTGGCCGTGAGCAGGCGGCATCCGGGAATCCCTTGCTCCTTCTTTCTGTGTTGGCTGCAGAGTGCGTGCTCGGACCTGCCCCTTTCAGATGGGGCCACTGGACAGGCACATCTGTCCCAGGCCAGGGTTGACGTCGAGACATGACTGGAAATAAGTCAGTGACAGGGGTTGGAACCACAGGGAGGTAGGTGTCCTGTGGTCTGGGCTCCCGTCTAACTAGGATAGGTGTCAGGGAGACGGGGAGTGTGTTTTGAAATACAGCCCAAAATAAAAAGCCTGGAGGGGCGAGTTCTTGGGGTGGAAATCGCATGGGAACTGGCCGTGATGCCCTCTGAGTGTCCAGGACTTTCTGACGTGGCCACGGCATTGATTTAGTCCACTGAACCCCGTGGGGTGCCTGGCCACGGTGAGGAGCCACCGTCCTCCGAGCATCCACCGTGTGCAGGCTCCTGACCTGGCACCTTCCTCCCAGGGTGGCTCACGCTCCAGCACCCTGGCATCCCAGGTGCGTAGTCTGCCCAATGGGACCCACGAGGTCCCAGGGCCATGCCTCACCCAGAGGGAGGTGCAGCCAGGCTTTGTGGAGGGAGAGCCTCCCTGTTCTCTTAGAGGTTTGATCCATTCACTGTTTTACAGGCTAAATATAGCTTCTGTGGGCCGGTGGGTGCTGGCGGCACTGGCGAGTGATGGGAGCTTCCTGGCTGCCATGTGGGGCCCGGGGCCCTCCTGCCAGGCTCAGGCCCTCAGAGGGGCGGCCTTGGTGGCAGAAAGCCCCTCTGCCCGTCTAAAGCCTCCCTTGCCCACGGGCGCCACGTGGGTGTCCCTCCCCCGGCCCCGGCGCTGAGCGGCTCCCCCTGCATGTGCCTGCAGAGCCGCATCCTTTGTGGAAATATCCCAGTGACCAGGGAGTTAACTGGAAGAAATGGGTCATTTCCACATTGGCTGCTGAGCTCGGAGCTGAGCATTAGCGGCTTCTGTTCTTAGAGATGTGCGGAAGATTCGGCCCGTGTGTCCTGCGTGTGTGTGCTCCCGCTTTGAAAGCTGCCCTGGGAGTTTGGAACCGAATCCTCTCTCTGTGGGGTTTGCGTTTCCCCAGGACTGGCCTTTCCGCCTGGGAGAAGAGGCTGCCTGTTCAAGAGCAGACCAGGTCCCGCCGCGTCTGGGGTACGGGCGGGAGCCGCGTGTCCTCCGCCCCAATTCAGCGTCCTGGTCACCACTGCCTGCTGGGCCACGCTCTTGGAATGTGAGTCAGAGGGAGCAGATGGCTGGGGCCTGGCTCCCGTGTGTAACCCAGTTCACAGCCGTTAAGTTCGATTCAGAAATGCGTGTCGAGCCTCCTCTGCCTTCCACGGGGCGCCTGTGCATGCTCCACCTTCGCCGGTGCGTGTGGTCACACGTGTAGGCTCGCGGGCAAAGGCTGCCCATCCGGCCCCACACTGAGGGTCCACCTGGGGTCCTGGGGGTCCTCTAGGACAGCGTCACAGGCTTTTTCTTCCAGGGCCAGATGTAAACCTGTTAGGCTTACAGGCCGTGCAGAGTCTGTGCCAAATGTGCCGTCAGGACACTCTGAAGCCTGCTGTTGGGCAGATGGTGATTTTGCAAACTTGGGGTGAGGGCTCTGGGCCCTCTTGTCTCAGTCTAATCGATCCCCCGAGGTGCCTGAGCCTTCAGAAAGCCATCAACGTGGAGGGCAAGCCCCACTGCCAGGAACGGGTTTCCAAGCTCTGGCCACCTTGCCGCACCCCCAGCCACCGAGAACCCCTGGTCTGAAAGGGCCGCGCGTGTCACTCAGGCTGAGCAGCAGGAAAGGCTGCCCTCTCAGGGTTTGGAGCCTGGTGAGGTGGCTTTCTGAGTCCCACCTGGGGCACCCTGTGTCCTCAGGTTCTCAGAGAAGGTTCTCTGCATCAGAGGAACTTGCTTTTTGGTGTGGCCAACCCAGGGGTGACAGCTGTGGCTGAGCCCAGGGTCAGGGGCTGTGAGTGCAACTCCAGGCTCCTTCTGGAGCCCGTGACCAGCAAGATGTGTCTGAGGAGCCCCAAGTCTCTCCAGCCCACGGCACCAGGCCACCGGCCACCCATGTGGGGGACTCCTCTCCTCCGGGGGCTGCCCTGGAGCTGCTGCTCGATTTGAATCCTGTGCTTGCCGCGTCTTAGCTGTGTGTTCAGCAAAGGGCTAGCCTTGCCCACAGAACTGTCCTTTCCCTCAGCTCCTGGGGGGTGACCTCCCAGCCCTTGGAAGGTCATGCCAGGTAAGAGGGTCTCTGTGTACCTGGGGGCTTTGGGCCGGGCCCGATAGTCTAACAGAGTGGCTTGTGGTGGGGACCCTGGGCCACATGTATTGGCTCAGCCGCCAGAAGGGCTGGACACTGAGGTCACCCATGTAGATGGTCATCTGTGTGGCAGAGCCCCGGCGCAAGCCCTGGACACCGAGGTTCCAGGGAGCGTCCATGTCTGGTGGTACTTCATGCATGTTGCTGGGAGAAGTTAGCGCTGTCCACGTTCCTCTGCTGGAAGGCAACGTCGGGAAGGTCTCACCTGGTCTCTCCTGGGCTCTGCCCTGTGTACCTCTCCCGCTGTGATAAATCATAATCTCGAGTACAGTGACTTTCTGGGTTCTTGCGTCCCCCTAGTGAATTATTTACCCTGACGGTGGTCTTGGGGACCCCCGAATCACATTGTGCAACACTGAAAAAAATCCCTTAACCTCCCTGTGGACTTGGGGGCATCCTGCACCCGCCCCATGGGGTTGTAGTGAGCGGTGTGTGAACCGATCTGCTCAGATCAAGGCTTGGCGAACTTGACCCATCAAGTTAGGGCGGCTTCACCACGTGGGTCGATTCCACAGAAGCTGCCGGCAGGTGGTCCCTTGCCTTCTCCCCCAGCCCTGGCTCTGTTACTGGTGAGGAAGGGGCTGGAGAGGGAAGGAGTGTACAGGGGAAAGGATCAGAGATCAAAGCCACTCAGGGTGTGACCCTCTGACCCAAGACTTCTCATCCTCAGCACAGTTTGGGCCAGATCTTCCCTCCCTATGGGGTTGTCTTGTGCCTCGTATGATGTTTACCAGCATCTTTGGCCTCCACCTGCAATACACCAGTAGAACGACCCTCTGCCCTAGTTGTGACAACCAAGAACATCTCCAGATGGGGCCAGATGTCCCAGTTGAGGCCTACTGCTCCACTTCCTCTGGTCCTACGGGGTGATTCCTGAGGCCTCCCTCGCACGGTGCTGTTGTAACGAAGCTGAGGCCTTTGAGATGTCAGCACAGCTGTTTCCTGACGGGGGCTCCGTTTCTCTAGTGTCTGGTCCTGTCCCTGGGTGGAGGCACTTCTGACGAGAGGAAACCTCATCTCCGCAGAGTCTTGGCTCGAGCCCCTCCCTGAGCTGGGCCACCACTCCCTGTGACGGTTAATTTTATGTGACAACTTGACTGCACTAAGGGGTGCCCAGATAGTTGGTAAAATGCTGTTTTGGGGTGTGTCTGCGGGGGTGTTTCTGGAAGAGATCAGCATCTGGGAATCAGTGGACCGAGGAGGGAAGGTCCGCCTTCACCCCTGTGTGTGGGCATCATCTAATCTGTTGAGGGCCCGGATTGAGCCAGAAGGCAGAAAAAGAGCAGATTCTCTGCCTGTCTTTCTCTCCTTGAGCTGGGACATCCCTCTTCTCCTGCCTTTGGCCCTGGGCTGAATTAGCCACGGGCTTCCCCGGCTCTCCCGCTGGCAGACGGCGCTCTCGGCCTGCGTGATCACGTGAGCCAGTTCCCATAATAAATTTCTTATATGTCTCTCTCTATATTTTATTGATTCTATTTCTCTAGAGAACCTGACTATACACTCACTCTGTGGAAGGCTCTGCAGGGTCACCTGGAAAATGGCACACTTCTTTGTGTCCCCGCCATAAAAGCCGGTGGCCTTCTTTTTGTGTGTGTGTGAATATCCCAGTTTTAGAAGGTGCATTTCTCTTCTGTGGCTTCCCCAGGAGGGGAGCAGCTGCCTCAGAAGGAGCCTAAACCTTGTGGTGCCTCCAACGCAGGCAGGCCAGGCCGGCCTCTCACCTGTCCCCTGTGCACGCTGCGAGCTTCCCCTGGCTCGGGGGAGCCCGTTCCCCGAGACTCTTCTTCAAGGGCTCCTGTGAGGTTGACATTTTGCAGGTCTTTGTGGGAAAAGAATGACTTCTTCGGGATGGGATTGGCATTTTGTGTACCCAGGGTCACCTGTCACCTATCAGACTCACCCCTGCAAGATGGACATCCTTGTGTCTGGTGATCACGGGTCTTTGCATAATGCAGGCACCCGAGACCCCAGCCTTGTGAAGTGAGCTACGATAAGCACAGAAATGTCACCCTTTTGCTTTGGCAAATCCCAGGACCACTGTCCTGCTCATCCGAGTGCGCCAGCCAAGCGTGCCCCACCCCCTCCCATGCTGGAAAAGAAAGCCCTGATGGTTATTCTTGCCATGGACAATGGCCCGCGCTCAACTCGGCTTCATCTAATAAGACCTCGCTCAGACTCGGAGATGGATTACCAACTTCCACATCAATCTTCGGGGCCTGATCTTATTACAAACCACCACAAATATAACCATAAAAACCCTATTGATGGATGCGGAGCTTGGTAATCCATCTGTCCCCATCCATTATTCTGGGTATAATTTTTCATTATCTGGATGGCAGCTGATTCCTAGCACATTAGTATACAGTGGCAATTACCAGGCGCAGAAAGAGCCCCTAAATTAGCAGGAACAATAACACCTGTCAGGAAGGGGAAGCAAGAGTCCCTGCACGGCACGCGGCCGTGCCCTGGGACCACGTTGGGATTGCAGAGTCTGGAGATGGGATGCAGTGTTGACCTTGGAAGTGGAGAGGAGAAAGACTGTTTTGTTTTTAACCTCTCTTGGGGGCATGGAGTGTATGTTCCTTGGAGGTGACATGATTGTCAACCCCGTCACAGCCCACCTGACAGCTGGCATGCGGATTGCTCAAGGACAGCCTCGCCCAGGGCCAGTGGGGCTTGTGGGACAGATGTTCTGTAGCCACCAGGGACTTGCCGAGGACGTTATCCAGGCTGCGAGTGTTGAGAGACGATAGTGAGGAAGGAGAGAAGTTGGAGGCGTGTCCCCCCAGCGCGGTGCTCTTGGCGTGGTTGGGGAAAGTCCTTTCCAGAAGCAGATAGGATAAGGTCTCTCTCCACACAGTGATTCCACGATCTTCACATTCCTGTTTTTCACAAGATGCAGTTTCTTTTCAACTCGGGGAAAATGGAGATAGACACGTGGCTGAGATAGTTCTAAGGGCTGTTGGTAAATTTCTCCATGAGTTATGATCTCCAAAAATCACGAATCCCATCCAATTGACTTCTCCGGGGGATCCCTCATGCAAGGAGACCCATTCTCCAGATGCTTCACGTGGTGACGCTCAGCAGGGTGACGCTGCCTGCTGCTGGGTGTCACGGCCCGGCGATTAACGGGAAGCCTTGGGTCTCCTTGAAACCACCTGCCAGTGGCCAGTGAAGACCCAGCAGTGAGGAAGCCTTTGACGATGGAGTGGCAGGTTCTAACCTGTCCAGATGGAGGTGGCAGTTTGTTTCCCAGCTTTAACTGATCATTCAAAACAGATACATACTTCTCCTGATTTACAAACTGAGCCACCTTTGGCTCTTCTCCTAAATCAGGAGTCTGCAGACCGTGGTCCGTGGGCCCGATATGGCTGCTAATTTGTAAACAAAATGTTATCGGGACACAGCCCGCGCTCCTCTGTTTGCTCGTCTGGGGCTGCTCCTGTGCCGCGGTGGCGGAGGTGAGCGGTTGTGACACAGGCCACACTGCCTGCAGCCTAAGTTATTTCCTCTTCGGTCCGTTAAGAAAACGTTTGCCTACCTGGAACCCACAAGAATACTTAAGGGACGCACACAGGTGAGGAAACTACTCCTGGCGCTTGGAGAGAACTGAGTGGCAGGACAGATGCTGGAAACGCTGCCCAGCTTCTCACGAGTTGCCCTGTTCTCCTCAGCGGGCGACCTTCCGAAGAGCGGAAACGGTGAGACATCTTTATGGGTTTTCCATATTTCAGCCTGCTTCCTCCGTATACTATTTGGGCCACATGTCAACAGGCCCAGTCCTTGTGTGGCCGTCAAGCCCCTGGGGTCTGTGGGCTCTGCTTGTAGTCGTGGCTCCTTGTGCAGGGGACTAGCGACCCATCGGAACCCACGGGCCAGGCCCCGGAGCGCAAGGCTGTCTGCTTTGCAAGAAAAGTAGGTAAAGGGCAGTAAAATGTCTACCCAACCAAGTTAAGATCAGAATGTGGCTACAGACGTGCTGGAATTGGGTTTAGACGTTTGATTTTCTCGGGGACTCCAGAGCAGAGAATGGCTTTTTGTCCTGGCTCTGCCGGGTGACCTAGGAAAGGTCATTTTACTCCTCTACAATGGGCTCCTGGTCGGTCGGGCAAGTGCCAAAGATGTGGAGTGCGGGGTGGGTGAAAGTGATCCTGGGTGCGTAGACTTAGCAAGGCGTCGGCATAAAGAGATCATTCCAGAAAGCATAGCTGCTGCGTTATTGTATGTCTGCCCAGAGCCCCGTCGCTGGTTATTAACCACATATTGCATCCTTCACATTTTAATCCGCAAAGTCTGATGAAGAAAACTCACACAGAAGGCAGAAGGGCCTTCTGAACAAGGCAGACGTAGGAAATTCAAAATTGCCTTTGTTCCTGTTCCTCTGGTCTCTTATTTTCGACTTCTCAGTTTTAAGCTTAATAATACGTCGCACAGCTAAGACGCCGTGCCATGCAGTATGTGCAGAGGGTGGGTATAAAGATGATGATTTGGTCTCCTTCCTAAGGTGCTCAGAGGCTCACAAGGACCTCAGGCAAAGGGCTGTCCTTCTGCTCTTAGCGTCATCAGTGAGAGTGTCCCTTGAGGCAACCGTTCCCTGCTCTGGGCCTCAGTTTCTTTGGTCCATCAGAAAAGGAGACTCCACACTTTCCCGTCCTCCCTGCAAATGTGGACAGAAGGAAATTAACCACCTAAGACACAGCCAGTCATGAAACTCCTCCCTTCTAAGGACTCCGGTCACCACAAAGATTCACGCCAGTAGGAGAATTCCCGCAGTGATGAGATGAGGCCCTGGGCCTCTTCTGGCCCACAGATGTTTGAGGCGAGTGTTCTGCTCTCGTAAGGGCACTGTGCCCCCAGCTGGGCTTGGCCTCTCAGGTTGAACCCTTCTCCACTGCCTGCGCGACTCACCCCTGCCCTCTTTGCTCTTTTATGTCACTCACCTCTGACAGTGTGAGTTCTCCAGCTTCGGCCTAGACAGTGGCAGGTTCAGTCCAAGAAGCAACAATCTAGTCCTCACCATGCGGGTTGGGATGTGACTTGCCAAGAGTGGGCTGAGAGGGTCCTGGTGTGGGCCCAGAGCACTGCTGGGAACCTTCCATGGAGGAGGTGGGGGGCATAAGCGCCTGCCTCCATGATTGTAGAAGCTCGTTCCTTCCCAGGAATGTAGAAGGGAGAGGAGCCACCTCTGCCTGGAAGGAGGGAGGGGAGAGGCCAGCAGGTCAAAGCCAACACTGCAATTAACCAACTCTGAGCTCAGAATAACATGACTGCTCTGAGTATGGGCTATGGAGCCAGCAGACCCCATGTAATCTGAGGAGTTTAAGCAAACTCACCCAGATAGTTTTCACTTTCATAAGTGTTAATTACAATATCTCTCTCTGAGAGTTGTTATTAAGAATAAATTGGATAATAACACACATGAAAATTGCTACCACTTGTTGAGTATATCTGTGATAATCACCATCATCACCATCTCTACCAGCATCATCACCACCACCACCATCACCACCATCATCACCACCACCACCACCATCACCATCACCATCACAATCACCACCACCACCAGCACAACCATCACCACCACCACCACCATCATCACCACCATCACCACCACCACCACCATCACCACCATCACCATCATCACCACCATCATCACCACCACCACCACCACCACCACCACCATCATCACCACCACCACCACCACCACCACCATCATCACCACCACCACCACCACCACCATCACCATCACTATCACCACCACCACCAGCACCACCATCACCACCACCACCACCATCATCACCACCATCATCACCACCATCATCACCACCATCACCACCATCACCACCAACACCACCACCACCACCAACATCAACACCATCATCACCAACAACACCACCACCACAACCAACACCACCACCAACAACACCACCAACACCACCATCATCACCACCATCATCACCACCATCACCACCACCACTACCATCACCACCACCATCATCACCACCATCACCATCACCATCACCACCACTATCACCACCACCATCACCACCACCACCACCACCACCATCATCACCACCATCACCATCACCATTGCTATCACCACCATTACCATCATCATCACTATCATCACCACCATCAGCACCATCACCACTATCACTGTCACCATCATCATCACCATCACCACCACCACCATCACCATCACTATCACCATCACCATCGCTATCACCACCATCACCATCACCATCACCATCATCACCATCACCACCACCATCACCATCATTGCCACCACCATCAGATTAGCTTCTGATATTTTCATGTGACAGATCTGCCTTGGTGAGTTTGCATGATGACTTAGGACTTAAAGCTGATTTTCTCTGGCTTATGGTAGTTAAAGCTACCATTCTGGTATTTTTTCCACTGTTTATTGTTTTATAAAATCAAGTAGAAAATTACTTTCTTCCCAATATGGTTCTTAAATATCCAGCATCAGGATTTTCCACTGACATCTTGGAATGTTCTCATCAGAAATCCCCTGAAAGGCAAGATCCCTGAGGCTGGGAGCTTTGCCCAAGAGCTGTGTGGGAACAGAGTTTCTAACACTAATAATATCTGTTCATCCCCAGCTGTTAACAAAGGCCTCTCAAACCTTACAAACCAACAGCACAATGGCCCTGGGAAGAGAAGAGTATCGGGGGGCAGGTGTCTTCATCTGTTTAGGCTGCCACGACAGAACACCACAGACTGGGTAGCTTAAGCAACAGAAATTTATTGTTTCACAGTTCTGGGGGCTGGGAAGTCCGAGATCAGGATGCTGGCGAATTTGGTGTCCAGTGAGGATCTCTCCTCCTGGCTTGTGGATGGCTATCTTCTCGCTGTGTCCTCACATGGCCTTTCCTCTGTGTGCTCTTGGCTGTGGTGGGGTGGGGAGAGAGAGAAAGAGAGAGATTGATGTTTGGTATCTTCTCCTCTTCTTATAAGGACATCAATTCTGTTGGAGTAGGGTCCCACCCTTATGACATCACTTAACCTTTATTACCTCCATAAAGGCCATATCTCCCAAAACAGTCACATTGGGGGTTGGGGCTTCCACATACGAATTAAGGGGAGGGACATAATTAAGTCCCTAACAGAGGGGAAGGTATTTATGAAGCACCTGCCATGTGCCAGGGACTTTCATAGCTATCATTTCATTTGAGTCTCCAGACCGCTCTATGAGGCAGGTAACATAATCCTTATTTTATGAATGAGGAAACCGGGCTCAGAGATGTTAAGCACATGGTTCAATACTTCACAGCTGGTATGGTCTGTGATGCCAGCTAAGTCTGACTTCAAATTCCATTCCTTTTTTCTTTTTTTTTAATATCAGTGTCTCTCAAACAATGGCCCATGCACTCCTGGGGGTTCCCCGAGGTCTTCAAGGTAAAATCTATGTTCATAGTAGTATTACTGTAGTATCCTAATATGAGTATTCATACTAATACAACTAATACTAAGTTGTGTGTCACTCTGTGGACATATCACTGATGACGTAAAACCAGTAGTGGGCAGAACTGCTGAGGCTTAACCGGAACAGCGGCACTGGCGCCAAACTCCACTGTGCAGTTGTGTTGTCCACCATCAAGCTCTCACAGCAAAGAGTAGGGACATTGTCCTGGATGGACCAGTAATAGTCACCAATTTTTTATTAAACCTCAGCTCCTGAGTCCGTGTCTTCTGGATATTCTGTGTGGCAAAGCGGGAAGTCTGCGCAGAGCACGTCTGCCGCAGACGGAATAGCAGTGACCGCGCGACGGTTTGCAGGTGACGGGACTCGGTGCTTCTTTCGTGGGGCGCCGTTTTTATTTGGGAGAATGACGGGCAGGCTGACCATGGTTATCCAGGCTTGTGGTTTTAGCGAGCATCTTTGGAAAGCAAATGACACAAGCCTGTCGCTTCAGGGTGAACCCCTATTTATTGGCAAAGAGATTTGAGCTTTTGACAAAATTTAGAATTTTGGAAAACTTGTATCCATCATGGTGACCCTGCTTCCCAACACTTAAAAACTTTTTTCTGGTGCTAATGAGTGTGATTTCTTTTGATGTTGTGAAATTAAGTGTGTGAACATTTGGAAGATCTACGTCAGAGAACCAACATTTTCCAGTGACGAATGCGTCATGTTTCAAAATCACATACAGGTAAAAGATCCATTTGAAGTGCAAGACGGACCAGTGGATTTTAATGTAACAAAGAACGAAAGGTTCATCAATATGTTCTCAGATTCCACGTTGCAACTAACTGTACTACCACTACCAAGTTTTGTGTAATAACAAGAAATTATCCGAAAAGCCCATTAAAATACTCCTCCTGGATCAAACTACACATCTGTGAGGCCAGATTCACTTCATATGCTTCGACCAAACAACCTGTCACAAGAGACTGCAGAGGCAGATGTAAGAACTCGGGGATCTTCTGTCAAACCAGATGGAAAAGAAATTTTCAGAAATCTGAGACAATGCCACTTTTCTCACTGATTTTTTTTAAATTAAAATGTTATTTAAGTTCACAGGTAAAAAGTTTATTATTTTAAAATGAATAAATGTTTAAAAACATTTTCAGTTTTCATTTCTAATTATTGGTAGATTTAGAACATAAACAAAAGCTCTTTGGGGTCCTCAATAATTTTTAAGAGTGCAAAGGGTCCTGAGCCCAGAAAGTCTGAGAGCAGCTGCCATGGCAGTGCGCAGTCAGGTGACGCTTTGGCTGCGGTCGCGTTGCTGCCGCACTGGCCTGTGCCGCGTGCTGGTGACGCGCGTCCCAGACCCCGCTGCCATGAGACGGACTCCACTGTCAGCCCTCTCTGGGGATTTCCTAGGCTGAAGAAAACTGGACCTGGGCTTAGGCTAAACAGGTTATCCAAGGTCACGCCCGTTCCAGGGCAAACCCCATCCAGTGCCTGACCAGCGGGTTCTCGAGGTCTCGTCCCTCGGCCCAACTCAGGACAGCACGGAAAGGTCATCCCAGCTACAGAGCCCTGCGGGGACCTGTGTTGTGGTTCTATGCCTCCCTCTGCTCAGCCTGCTTCCTCCCTGGCCACTGCACCAGCGCAGAGCCCAGAATGCTCCCTAAGAAACATCCTGTACCCAAACCGGCCTCAGGGGCTGCTCCCTGGGGAAGCAGCCTGTGACACCCGGTGAGAACGCAACCTCAGCCCCAATCCCAGGCTCTGCCGCTGCACCAGGGGCCCTCTCTTGACACCCGGGAAAGGTCTTGCAACATTGGCAGAGGGTTGGGGTGGCACTTAGCACATATGTCCCATCCCGGATTCACAAGTGACCATGAAGTCAGCACCCGATACCCTGTTTGATTCAACGGGGCAGAGGAAGCCACACAAAATTTAAGATCCTTCACACTGGTGGGTAATTTGAAGCAGACAGAGTCCAGGAAAGTTCTGTCTGAAGCGAACCAATTCATTACCAAGCCTTTCTCTGTGCACCTACTATGTGCAGACATCCTGCCAGGCCCTGAAAAGGACCCCCAGGAGCTCTGATCCCAGGAGGAAACAGGGGCTGGGGAAGGAAGCCACACGGCTGCTGCTCTCCTCTGTGCATTTGGGCGGCCTTGTCCTCAGAACCCACAGCCCACAGCGTGGCGTGTGCCTCGGAAGCCTGTACTCACCTGCCCGCTTGCTGCTTAACCTCTCTGCCTTAGTCTCCCCACCCATGAAATTAGGATAATGATGCACCTACCTCCTAAGGTTGCTGTGAGGAACAAAGAGCACATAGAAAAGCCCTTGATTATGTGAACTATTAATATTATTGTAACTTCTCTCTCCAGTTCAAGTCTGGGTGTTGCACAGGGGAGGTTTCAGCTGTCTGTAAAAGGACAGGGAAGGGTACTCTGGAGCAAGGGAGCAGCCTAAGTGGAGGCCCTGAGTTGGGAAGTGTGTGGCTCAATTAGGCCACCGAGGTGGACCTCGAGGGTCTGCTCTGTGCTGTGTCATACACAGTCCCTGCAAGGACGCTCTGGCCTCGCATGCTTGCAGAGGCACGCTGAGAGTGACGTTAAGCAAAGACAGTGAGAGCAGGGGAGGATGGGCTGGGGCTGACCCCGCTGTGCATGGAGCTCATACGCGGTGCGGAGGAAGACGGGCTGCAGGGGCACAGGCCAGCCTCAGTGGGCTCTGGTTGTTGGTGGAGGAAGTTAGACCTGATTCCCCGGTGGTGCTAAGCAGCGTTTATGAGGGTCACAGCTCGCCTCTGTCTGGGTTTGAGACAGTTCAGGATCAAAGACAGAGCACCTACAGCTCAGAAGAGCAGCTTTGAGCCTGTGATTCTGGGACTTTCTACCTCCATTGAGAGCGCACGAGAGATGTGAGCTGAGCTCCCTAAATGTGCTTGTGTAGCCCAGGGGAGTGGATATCTGACCAGACCCTCGGTCTCTCGGGTAGGAGAGGCCTGTGCAGTCATTCCTGGATGTACGAATCCTCCCTAGGACTTCCCAGACGTAGGTTCATGCAGCCCTGCTCGCATAGCTCCAGAGACAGTGAGCTCACTGCCTGCTGACATGGTTCCCTGCTTTCTTGAGGGCTCTGTCTGTTATCCTGCTGAGCCGAGAGCCTCCCTTTGCTGAAGGCCCTTCTCTCATATCTCTTGCTGTTAGTGCAACCGTTTCCCTCCAGGCTTGCTTCTCGTTGTCTTTCTCTACCTATCTGTTGCCCGGACTAGAGTGCCGTGGCGTCAGCCTACCTCACAGCAACCTCAAACTCCTGGGCTCAAGCAATCCTCCTGCCTCAGCCTCCTGAGTAGCTGGGACTATAGGCATGTGCCACCATGCCCAGCTAATTTTTTCTATATATTTTTAGTTGTCCAGCTAATTTCTTTCTATTTTTTCAGTAGAGATGGGGTCTCGCTCTTGCTCAGGCTGGTTTCAAACTCCTGACCTTGAGTGATCCTCCCGCCTCGGCCTCCCAGAGTGCTAGGATTACAGGTGTGAGCCACCGCTCCCGGCCACCATTTTACTCTTCCTGCTTCGTACTCCCTGTGTTCCCCAGTCCTTCTCCCCCTCCCGCCCTCCCTGCGTCCAGCCCCCGGGTCTCATTCCCTTCCATTGGCAGAGCTCTGCTGCAGGCCCGCGGGGCTTAGGCGGGTGAGTCGGTCAGTGTTTGCCCTTGCAGGGCCCTGCCCGGCTGTGCGGCGAGGGAGGCGCAAGGTGTGAGGGAGGAGGGAAGATGGTGTTCGTGGATGTCTCCTAACCAGAAGACTGGAAAGCGCACACAGTATGAACATGGAACTGAAACCCAGATCTGCCCGAGTGTGGACAAATCCCGCTTCTCCCACCTCCTGGCTGTGGACACCAGTGACTTCACTTTTCTGAGCCTCAGTTCCCTCATCTGGAAAGTAGGTACAGCGTGGTCCACCTTTCTTGCCTGTCGTGAGGATGGAACAAAATCTGGTGTGTCAGCACCTGGCACGTAGTCCCAGTAAGTTGGGGTCCTGCTGTCCAAAACCAGCAGGCCCTTGGAGCAGATCCTGTGTCTTAGCGCCTGGCAAGTGGCTGGCTGGTCGGATTAAGGACATATGTTAGCAACTTTCCAGTTAGCAGAGGTCTGCCGAGCAATTGGCCCTTCCAGACTCGGGCTTTCCTTAACCCATACGAACACAGGAACAGCCGCAGTCCAGATCTTGGCAGCTCCTCCTGTAAGCCTGA
Organism: Lepilemur ruficaudatus; assembly: GCA_963574885.1. NCBI lineage: Eukaryota > Metazoa > Chordata > Mammalia > Primates > Lepilemuridae > Lepilemur > Lepilemur ruficaudatus. Next base: position 47,782 of record CAUYRT010080931.1, read on the forward strand.
GCCCCCAAAAGCCCGGGGACAAGTTGTAGCCCTCCAGGGATGCGGCCAGGCTAACCACTGTGGACAACTGTGGGCTGCGGCAGCTGCTCCTGGGAGGCAAGCCTCCACCACCATGTGGAGGCCAGAGTTCTTCAGCTCAGTCCTTAATCTGCAGCTCGGAAGGGCCAGGGCCACTCCCCACCGCCTGCAGTCAGACATACCCAGATGTGGACCCTTGCTGCCAGGGGTTATGGTTCTCTGGGCAACTCATGTCGCCTCTCTGACCTCACTTTCCCCTTCTGCAAAATGGGACTGAAAAGACGCACATTCCATGGACTGTCATGAGGATGAAATGCACACACGGCGCTAAGTGCTGCACAGCTGGTAGGTGGGAAACACTATTTATTATGGTGTTTTCTCCCACTGTGGCCAATGCCAGGGACAGAGCTGAAGAGAATCAGATCTCTAACATCTGCAGGAATTGATAAAAATGGAGCGGGGCCTATAAGCTGTGCCCCAGGGGGACTAGCAGACGTATGGTGGGGCTTGGCCTGGGGAGGGCCTGGCAGGCTGAACGAAAGGGTAAGACGCCACTCCGGAGGCCCTGGGCTCCACCCCAGCTATGTGTAAGAAGGAAAAGCCACTGGCTCTGTGTGGGGCTAAGAGGCAGATCAGAGGGAAAAGCACAAGGAGGCAGGGCTCACGGTGAGGAAGTCCCTCCTGCAGCCAGGTCTGTGCAGCGGTAGAGTGAGCTCGCCGTCACTGTGAGTGTGCAAGTCAGGTGGAAAGTACTGTATGTGGAGCCGTTGTGAAGGATCCCCGCACTGGGTGGAAACTTCATCTCTGTGACATCCAAGGTCCTTTCCAACTCTGAGGGCCTGTAATTCTAGGAGAGGCTTTCTCTTCAAGTTCCTACGTTAGTGATGGTGGCCTAATGCCGTGGCACACAGCTTCCTCATCTCAGCCCTTGATGCCATGGAAGTGTATTTCCTGGCCAGGTAGCAGCTCAGTGCTGGCGATTGCCAGCAGCCTTCCTCCAGGCAGTGACTCAGCACAGAGGTGCCTTCTGTTTGTGGTTCCACCATCCTCTGAGTCTCTGAATTCTTTGATGGAATCTCTGCATATGGCTAGACAACGGGGGAAAGAAAGAGTGGAGGATGGCACTGAAGGATTTGTGGACCAACCTTGGAAAGTGTGCACACAATGCCTCCCATATTCCCTTGGCCAGAACTGCAAGGGAGCCTGGGAAATGCAAGCCAGCTGAGTGCCCAGGGGACTAGTGGGTGGGCTCGGTGAGCACCTGGCCAGTCACCACTGCAAGAGGGCAGGGGCTCATTCATGCACTCATCGTTCATTCATCAGCAAACACTTAGTGAGCTCCTACTGTGGGCAAGCCTGTGCCCTGGGCTATAAACATGAATCAGACACAGTCCTGCTCTCCAGGAGTCCAGGGCCTTGGGTTCACAGTCCTGGTGCAGTGACCAGCCATCGCCATCCAGTTTGGCAGGGCCGGCAGTGGGCCAAAGATGGGGTGACCAATGACCTCCATCCTAGTCCCACCATATTATATGGAAACGAGCTATTAGGATCTGTTTCCCCACCTGTAAAATAGGAAGAATCCCACCTCCCTCAAAGCATAGTACTGTGTGAGCAAAGCGTGCCCAGTCCTCCGTACACGGGAGCGGATGTTCTTGTCAGGAAGCCTATGACCTCCAGCATTAGTCCTCTCCGAGTGCACTGGGTTGGGGGGTGCTGAGCACCACAGTGCCATAATGGGGACTTTCCACACTCCCTGAAGGGTGGCAGGGCGACAAGCGTTTGGTCGGGGACTCAGGAGACTTCTTGCTCTCAAACCCCCACGGGCTGTCGGTGACAGCTCTGCCCTGGCATAGACTGGCCTGCGCAGAGGCGCCCAAGTCCGGCTCTGCTCGCTGCAAGGGCTGGGAGCCCAGGAGCTGGAAGGGAAGATGCCTGAGGCCAATGTGCTATGCATCCCTTGGCACGTCAGCCTCCCAGGAATAATAATAATAATAATTCAGGGGAGTTTCTCTATTAATCCTGGAAACAAATCTAAAAGAACTGCACAATGTACAGCCTTGGGAGGGAAATGCCAGGATGGGAAAACAGGATCAGAGAGATTTAGCAGTTTTCCTGTTGTTGCAGAGCTGTGTGGAAGAGCAGAGATTCCAACCCAAGTCGGCCTGCTTAATGACACCTTTAGAGCCACGACTACAGGACTCTCAGGGGAGACCCTAGTTCAAGCTCAGCTATTTTGCCTCCTGTGTAAATATTAGTTACTTTTTTACTTTCTTTAAAAATAGAGATGTTAGCAATGCCATCTTGTCTGGAGAGATGACTGAGAAGTATTCTGTGTGAAATCTTGGCCCTAAGTCTAGCACACAGCAGAGCCTGTACTGGAAGGTGTCACCGCGTGCTGGTCAGGAGCACAGACTCATTCGGGCTCCACCACCTGGTAGCTGCGGCCCCTTAGGCAAATCCCTCCTCTCTGTGCCGTCGTTTGCCCATCTGTCAAATGGGGTGGATGAAATATCTGGTAAGTACCATGTAAGTAATAGTTTTAGTATCATCTGTACATCGACTAGATTAATTTCTAGTGGTTTGTTAAGTTACCTACTCTTTGCAAATGGATAAGAGGGTATCTTAAGCTAGACTTTTGAATTTTTATGTTCTAGTGCCTAGAAAAACGTCTAGCAGTTTGAGCTCTGGGAAGGATGTTCGGATTGAGAGAAGACTGAGCCTAGGAATGTAACCTCCTTCATTGTACAGATGGGGAAACTGAGGCCCAGGAAAGAGAAGGGGTTTACCCAGGAGCTTCCAGCTCACTCAGTGCTAACCTGTGTGCTTTGTCCACCTTGTGTTGTTTTAGGAAAGGCCACCAAGCTTTGGTTAATTTGTGTGACGGAAACCTGGAGGGGCTGGGGGGATGCGGCCCTGGGCGGTGACCGGAAGCCCAGGCTTTGCATCGTTTCTCAAATGCATGTTTCCTTTCCTCTTCTTTCCGCCCAGTCCCCCTCGCCGCACCCCCGCAACCCCCATCAGACTGAGGCCAGCAAGTCAGAGAGTTACAGACTCATCTGCCCTGAGGTGGCGAGGGGTCTAGGCAGCGCGTTCAGATGTTTATTAGGCCCCAGACTCTGAACTGAGTGGGCCAGCAAGGACACGGACACCTCCCTGTGCGCGCAGCCATGCCCAGTGGCTGGCCCTGCAGTGAAGGCTGTGTGACCTCGAGCACCCGGGTCCTGAAGCTTTGGAGTCTCCATCTGCAGAGCAGACGGAATGACACCTCCTTCCAGGGTTGGCCCGAGGATAAAATGAGGTAGGTGGTGGCATGCCATCACATTAGCAGACGTTCTAGAAAGTGGAATTCTCTCCTGCTCTCCCCTTATTGGGGAAGGAAAGCCTGCACTTGAGTTTCTAAGGCTCTTTGAATAGCTAGAAAGAGAACGGATAACAAAAATAAACAGAAGGTTGTGCCCTGGGCCAGGCGGTCCGGGGGTTCTTGGCAGGACAGTTCCCCTAGGTCTGAGAAGTTGAAAGCAAAGGTTATTGGCTGATAATGCACCACTGCTCCTGGCGTTCTCCGCATAATCCAGTTTATGTATCTGATAAAATGGGATTAAAATCAAAAACACATTTCCAAAAGGAGTTGGAAATGGTGCTGTCCTGCCTCCAGGGCGTTTTACAGGGGCAGAGTTGCTATGATTCACTGATGTTTCATGTGCTGAACCCCCAAAGAGCAGCAAGCACAGCTCTGTGGTTACCCAGGCCAGGGGTGGACTCTGGCTCCATCACACCCAGGCTGGGCTGCCGTGTGGGCAGAGTCCCAACTCCTGTGAGCCTCAGTTTCCTCATTGGGGAAAATGGAAATAATCACATCTGCTCAGCAATGTCACTGGTATGTAATTGAAACTAGAAGGGAACTTTAGAATGTAAGTTTATGAGAGGAAGGACTTTGTCTCTTTCATGTAGACATCTATAGTACTTGAAACAGTCCTTAGAGCATACTAGATGCTCATTAAACATTAATTGAATGAACAGTGCACAGTAGGTGCTCAGCAAATACTTGTTGAATGAGCATTGAATGGACATAAGGATGTATGTCTTCCCAGACTTACAGCATTTCCTAGAATTTTTGGGGTTTTCAAATTTTTTTGTTTTTTGGCAGCTGAGACATTTGGACCCAGAAATCATACACCTAACTAAAGGCTGCCTCTTATATTTGAACCCAGCTGTGTGTGGCACCATGGGCCTCATACTTTCCACTGTGTTTGGAAATTCCTTAGAAGCTGTGTGAATGGGGAGTGCTTTCAACAGGGGCTAAGGCGATACAGACATGCACTTCCCATCCACAGGGAGACCTGGGAGGTGCAGGGCTGGAGCAGCAACTCACTGCTGGCATCGCGGAACCTGGCTATTCTATCTTTCTCTTCTGTCATCTTCAACCAGTTGGCTTTTGTCCTAATGGTTGTTGTTTTTGGTCACAAATGTCTGCGACAGCTCCAAGCATCACAACCAAGTTCAAAGGTAGGAAGAAGGAAGGAAGAAGGGGTGGGGCATTTCCTGCAGCACTTTCTCTTTATACCCACAAAGGAAAAAGGCACCCAGAGGCAGATGTCTCAGAAGACTTCCCCTTCAGCCTTGCTGGTTAGATTGGCCACACGGTCAACCCGGCTGCAGGAGAGGCTGGAGAACAGGCGTCTGGCGAAGGCTGGTGGAATGGCCACAGCTGGCCCAGGTCATCGTGACTGTCCCACAGGGACGGGCTAACTACCGCTCTGAACAAAACCAGGGTTTGAATGGTGAGGGGAAGGGAAAGAAGCCCAGACAGAACTGGAAGAGTCTGGCCACATCCTTGTTTGAGGGGCGAAGAGACCAGTGTGACTTCCCAAGGACAGGCACTGTACAGACGTCATCTACCTTTGTGCTGATTTTCTGAAGCAGTGTCAGAGGGCGGGGTTTCTGGAAGACAGTGTGCGCGAGCGAGTGCTGGTTTTCTCTGGTGCGCTCCAGCGAGAGAGAGCGCCTGGAGCTTTCAGCTCTTCGGTCACATCGCAGAGAAACAGTCAGTAAGTGCAATGAGCGACCCTTGATTATATCCCAGATTTACAAAGGAAGAAAGCTCCCAAGGACATTATAGGGTTAATGGGAGGGGGGAAAATCGAATGTGGATTAAGAATTAGATAATAGAATTGAGTGGATGTTAAATTTCCTGCATGTGATGATCATTATTGCAGTTACATGAGAGAATGTCTTTGTTCTAGAAGGTACGTGCTCAAGTATTTAGGAGACAAGTCTGACGACGCTTGCAAATGGGTCACAAAACATGCACACATGCCCCAGCAGTCCCCTCTCCCTGCAAAGTTTCGCTTCTGTGGTTTTGGTTACCCTCAGTCAACAGGGGTCCAAAAGCGTTAAGGGGAAATTCCAGAAATAGATAATTTATAAGTTTTGAGTTTCAAGATGCTCTAACTATTGTGATGAAATCTCGCACTGTCCCACCCCGTCCTGCCTGGGATGCGAATCGTCTCCGTCTGCCACCATCTGTCGCCGCCACGGTCAGCTCCTGACACCCAGCCATGGACTGCATTCTGGTTCGATATCCAGGCGATCCTCCTGGCAGATCTTCAGAAGGTCGATAACCTGGCACGATGTCACAGTGCCTATGGCATTCACGTCACTTCACCTCCTCACGTGGGCAGCGTCGTCTCACATGGTCACTGAGGGTGGGTACCGTACAAGAAGGTATTTTGAGAGAAAGAGAGAGCACATTCACGTGACTGCTGACAGTGTATTGTTATCATTGTTCTATTTTATTATTAATTATTAGTTGTCAACCTCTTACGTGCCTACTTCATAAACTAAACTGTATCCCAGGTACGTATATAGGGAAAACATACTAAATAGCATGTGCAGGGCTGGGTACTGCGTGAGGTTTCAGGTATCCACTGGGGTCTTGGACCACATCCCCGCAGGTAAGGAGGGGAGACTGTGCAACATGTACACATATGCAAATGCGCGCACATGCACAGACATATAAATACACGCACACACGTATGCACAGACATGCAGAGGGCACGGGGAGAGAGGGGAAGGTGAGAGGGAGAGAAAAAAGCAGATATAAATGCTGATGCCTGGTGCCTCTAGACTGTGCATAAAGGGCAAATGGGCATTCATTGTATTATTCATGCAACTGTTTAGTAGGTTTGAACATTTTCAAAATAAAAAGTTGGAAAAATAATACATTAAAATGTTTAAAAGAGTTGAAGTTTCAAGAAAATATCAAGGTAAACACAAAATGTATTGCCAGGTGTTCAACCGGGCCTGAGGCGGGGCCGGTGTTGGCGTGGAGCACAGGCCGGCCGCCGTCAGCCCAGGCGCCCGCCCTCCGTGTCCCCTGGGGGGAGTGTGGTGAGAACCGTACGGGTGACACGTGCAGAGCCCTTGGTGCCAGGCCTGCCAGGGCACGTCCCGTGAGTGTCCCCGGGCCTGGCACACAGGAGGTTTGTGGAGAACTGGAATTGGCCACTAGGAGACCCAAACCTGGTGACTTCACCTGAGTCCCTCGGAAAGGGATATTTGGGGGCTGAAGACACAAAAAGACCCCACCCCATCCCCACAGCACACAGGCGACCTCCAGTTTATGAGGTGTTCTTTCCAGAGATGAGCCCTCGATGAGCTGGCGAGTCAGGGCCGGGCGAGGCAGCGCCCTCTGTGCATTGGGAAGGGGCTGATTCATTTTCCGGTCCCCGCGTCCGAATGCTGGGTGTCGCGTCCCCCGCAGGGTCCAGAGCTGGCAGCGGGCAGCCTGGAGCTCCTCTCCCCGTCTTCAGGCCGTCAGGGGCCGGCGTGCCCACCCCCTGCCAGGGAGCCTCGGCCTCAGCGTGCTAATCTCTTTACCAAAAAATGAAGATGTAGTCACAGCCCGTTCAAAGGGCCCCCAAGGCTGATCCCTCTTTGGAAAGAGAAAAGAAAGTGCGATTGTCCGAGCCACTGACTTCTGAAGCTCCCGCTGGGATGAGGGGCGTTACTTGGGGCTGGCAGTCTCTCAGCTGACGCAGGCCGCAGTGGCGGTCAGGGCGGAGTTGGCCCGAGTGTGGGGGACGCGTCAGGGCAGGGTGGTGGTGGAGCGTGCAGGGGCCGAGGTGCCCCCACGCCCACAGGGACTTGCGCTGCCACCGCGGCTGTGTCTCCGAAACTCTGGGCACCTCCCGCTGGGCGCTGTTCGCGTGGGGGCAAAGGTCTCATCGGATCCTGATGTGAGCAGCTGTGTATGGAGGTGACATGTAACTGGCAGCACAGGCCTCGCTGTGGGGGACTGTGGGTGTTAGCAACATGTCGCATTAATAGCAGTAAGCTTTTCTGAGCACTTCCTACATGCCAGGCACTTTGCTGAGGCCACTTCTGCAGGGGAGGAAACTGAGGCACAGAGAGGTCAAATGACTTGTTCAAGGTCACAGAGCTGGAAAGTGGTGACTGATTATAATGGCCAGTGAGAGCAGGAACAAAAAGCTGCCATCTGCTTGGAACTTTCAGATGGAAACTGGTTCTGTTAGACAGTGTTTGGCTGATAGCAAAGAATCTATTTTTGCACAGGAATAGGGTCATCTTGCTATGTGGTTGCACCCTCTAGGCCAGCAGAGGTTCTGAAGTTCAAGGAGGATGGAGGCATTTATCCACAGCTTGGAGTAGGAGACGGCCATCGGGATTGAACATGTCCTCAGTGCCCCAGGCTTGGGCTCCATGCGTCCCTCACTGCCCTGCAACAATCGCCTCTGACCGGGCGTGCGCAGCCTGTGCCAGGTGGGGTCTTGTGTGCCTTACGCACAAGAATCAGTGGCTGCTGGGAAACACTTAACAGCCAGTTCCTGGGGGCAGAGCGCCCGATCTGTACCACTTGCCAATTTCCATGGTGTAAATACTATCACTTCTCACCACAGCCAGTCTCAAGCAACCAGTGTGAGCTCACTGGCAGGAAGCTGGGAAGGGACGTGCACAATTGGCTCTTGGGAGCTGCTGCAGGCACTGGTGATTAATAACTCACAGCACCCTGATGGGAGAGGGAGCCATTACTATGCCAATCTTATAGGCGAGGGAACTAGGGCGTGGAGAGGTTAAGAGGTGTGCTTTCCAAGATCGCCTGCCAAGTAAACCCTGACACTGAAATGCCTGTCGCCAGAGCCCAGGTGAAGACTGTGCTCTGAGCAGGGTGTGTGTTCTTGTGCCTCTAGTCCTGGCTTTCTCAGGGCCATGCCCACCCCAGCTAGACCATGATTTCCTCCAGCACAAGGAGCCTGGTGTCAAGCATGAGTGACCAGCAAATATTTGAAGAGTTGAGTATTTGAGAGCTTTGATTTCAGTTGAGCCAACTACCCCAATCACAGGGACCAGTAAAGCCCAAGACCGGAGCCCGTGACTGGCTTTGGGGCATGATACCTTAAGTATCACCTTCAGTGTTGATTCTGAGGCTGTTGTCACGTCAGATGTGGAGATGGAGAGTGCTGGCATTCCTGGGAGGAAGTGGGGTGTCACTCTCTGCATTTTCATGCATCTCTGCCCCCTTTCTTTTGTTCTCACCATCAAGAAAAGCATGATCCAGCACCTTCTATGCGCTGGAGACTGGACAGGACCAAGGGCACCAAGAACGAGGTGACCTCAGATTTGTAGACTACTTTACCATTTCAAGGATGTTTTCACTTGCACCATGCTGCGGACTGAGTGTGTGCCCCTCCAGGTTTGCGTGTTGAAACCCCAAGCCCCAATGTGATGGCGTTTGGAGGTAGGGCCAAGGGGAGGTAGTTAAGGTTAGATGAAGTCATAGATGTAGGGTCCCCATGATATATTTTGCCCTTACAGAAAGAGGAAGAGACATGAAAGCCCTCTCTCTGCTAGGCGAGGACTTAGCAAGAGGACAGCCTGCTCACTGCCAGGAAGAGGGCCCTCGCCAGACACCAAATCTGCTGGTACCCTGATCTAGGACTTTCCAACCTCCAGAACTGTGGGAAATAAATGTTTGTTGTCTAAGGCACCCAGTCTATGTTATTTTCTTATATCAGCCTAGACAGACTAAGACACATGATATCAGAGATTCCTAAGGTAGCATTCTACTTGGGGCAACCCGCATGATGTCAGTGGTACATGAATGAACCTTTTAAAATGTTAATACTTTTGCATTTATTTTATTTCTTTAATTTTTTTTCAGAGACAAGATCTCACTCTGTTGCCCAGGCTGGAGTGCAGTGTCCAGATGGTAGCTCACTACAACCTCGAACTCCTCCCAAAATGCTGGGATTACCGGTGTGAGCCACGATGCCTAGCTACTTTTGCATTTATTTTAATACATGCTAGAAAATATTTCTAGTGCATTAGGAAGAGGCTTCACTGCAAACAATAAAACAAAATTTTTTAAAAAACGCAACAAAAACCAGTGGCTTTGGCAGGAAAGAACTTTATTTCTCCTTTGGTGCAAGTCAGGGTCTGGTGTGGCATGCCACAAGATCAAGATCCCACCTCCTTCTGCCTTGTTGCTCTGCTGTGCAAGGCTTCAATTCTGAAGGTCCCTTGATGGTCTAATCTGGCTGCTGCAGCTCCAGCCATCGTGCCCACATTCCAGACAGCAGGAAAGAGAACAGGAAAGGAGAAAGATACATTCCTCTTCTTTAACTCACACTTACATCCCATTGGTCAGGACAGTTATAAAGCTACACTTAGTCTCAAGAGAAGCCAGGACAGGAAGTCTTTATTCCAGCCAGCTCTGTGGCCAGCAAAGAAATCGCAGGGTCTTCCAAAGAGAAGAAGGGGAGAATGATTATGATCATGGAAGAAATATTGGTCTTTGCCACACACACCCAAACTGTGATTTCATTGACATTATTGCTTGGGGTGAGATTAAAGTGTTTAAAAGTTGAGGCCATAGAAAGAGGAATTATTATGGAACTTAAGTTCAGGTGGCCTGTGGATGTGGTAGCAGCCACTAAGCACTAAGAAGCATAAACTGCAGAGCCGCCTGCAGCGAGCCTGTGCCTCCAGGATCTGAAGGTCGGTGCAGTCACATCTCTTCCTTCCTGGCTCAGAGAGGCTGAGCAGCAACCCCGCCGGCTCCAAGGCTGGCTCAGCTCTCACCACCTCCCGGGGTCGTGGCAGCCACTGACGGAGGCTCGCCCAGCAGTGCCGCTTCTTTCCTGCCCACTCCCCACCGCGGAGGCTGCAAAGATGAAACTGCCTTTCGAGCCTTCCCGGAGCTTGCGGTGACCCAGGGCCCAGTGAGGCCACTGTGATGTAAATGATGAAAGCATGAACTGCGCTGGTGTTTGGGACTGTCACTGACACTGACCCTGGGGTCCCGTTGATTTCAGGGCCACAGGCTGCCCCAACAACCTGAGAGGGAACTGATCCGGCAACTTCGACCTTGAATGACAAAAAGAAAAAAGTGCCAAGTGTGGTGCCCGGCACATAGTAAGCACTTAGTAAGTATCTGCTTATGATCGTAAATGTCCCCTATGAGTACATTCCATCTGCGTTCATTCTCTCACCAAGTGCATTTGACCTGTGGAAAGACTTAGGTTAGTGCTGTGCGTGGAGCATGGAAAGTGCTCCATGAATGTTAGCTGCCGTTATTATGATTATCATGGCACTGTTCGGATTGCTATCATCCATTCATTCAACAAACATCTATCGCACCCGCATGTGTGCCAGCACTGTAGAAGTGGCAGTAAGAGGCAGCATCTCTGCCCTGCCAGAAACCCAGACCCTAAATGATTCATCCTCACTGAGTGAGTGTGAGCTGTGACTTGCGCCAGGGGCCATGAAAGCATACAGCAGGCACAGAACTGGGCCTGGACTTCCCTGGGGAGCAGCTGTCTTGACCTGAGTCCTCAGGAACAAGCTAAGAGTGGGGAAGAGCTCACAGGGCTCCAAAGGCACATCCAGGGTGACTCAGCAAACCAGGCATGTAAGCCAAGGGCGCTTGTTGCTGGCCACATTAGCCAACTCATGGAGCCTCAGCTCCCAGGCCCAGAGCTTGGGATGGAGCCAGGCAGCCTTGGCGTGGGCCAGGCGTTGGCAGATGCCTGTGTGCTGAAGGCCGGGTAGTGCTGCCTGGCCGCCTCCCTGACCTCCCTGGGTCTCTCCTTTGTGTGACGGCACTGTCCCCATGCTGAGCTCCTTGGGATCCAGTTTCTGTGGATGCTGACTTGCAAAACCTGGTGTATTGTTCTGTAACAGCAGGCTCTGGGGCAAGTTCAATGAAAATGGAGGCCTGCACGTCTCTGTATTCCAACCTGAAAAGAATTATGTTACATCAATAGATGGCACCCATTATGTGCCAACAGCCAAGTCTCTTAATTGACTCCGGCTTAATTACTGATTTGGAGAACATCCATGGTCAGCCTGAGGCTCCAAGGGAAAGGGCTGGAATTGATTAATAACATAAAGGACTTTATGGAGGCGATCCATTCAACTGCTGCTGGAGCTGCCTTTGGCGTGTGACAAAATGGAGTGGGATGGGAAAATATGGGATGAGAAAATCCGTCATTTTTTATTGGTGTGACCTGCGTCTTTCCTGCTGCTCAAGTCAGAAATTGCAGCTCAAGACAGGCTCACTGCCTGCTCCGCCATCACATTCGTCAGACACCTGTTCCAAGCATCCTTTGACAAAGTACCCCGAGACCTGGATGGGTCTTATCCTTGATAGTTTGGAGGCACGTTAGTTTTTTCTCCCTGGGAATTCTGCAAGATTTCTTGGAGTCTTTTCTGTGGTTTCTAAGATAATTTAATGCACATTCTGTGAACATTCCACTGGAATTTCGTTAGCATGCTGTGAGTGTTAGTTAAGAATGCCATGAAAGTAGAGGGACAGTTTCAATAAGAATTCCACATCAGAATTCCATGCTATTGGTGTGATAATTGTTCGAGGATCACAAGGCAACTCTGGGAGATTTTCATGAAAATTCATTGAGTCCTCAGGTCTTCCGTCAGACTTGTGAAAAAGTTCTATGAGAAAGAGGCGTAGCTGACATGAAAATTCTGGCAGCAGCCCCAGGCAGTGCAGCAGGACTTCTGGGAGATCTTATAAAATATTTCATAAGAATGCTCTGCAAAAATTCCATGCAAACTGTTCAGGAATTCCGTTGGAGTTCTTTCGGAGCATGTCAGAATTTTGAGCATCCACGGCAAAATTTTCTGTAGGAGTCACCACTACTTTAGCTCTGTGTCCACATATTAGAACTCCAACTTCTGAATCACTGCTTGGGGAGGTTCCCTTGAAAAATGGCTCCACCTGTGTCTTTTTCTTAGTTTCATTAAAAAAAAATTTTTTTCCACTAAAAAACATCAGTTTTTTAGAAATATACTCACTCTGGATACCAGCTGAAGGTCTGAAAACAATGAATGACTGACTATGGAAATATGCTACAAGGAAGTGAAAGAGATGGGACCACTTGGAATAATTGTCCAATCTCTTTCCATTCCCTGAGTCTGGTGAAGAATGTGTGTTGCTATTAGTATTTCTCTTATGATCTGATGTCAGGGGCAAGAACACTCGAGCTGGGGCTAAGGGTCCCTGGTTCTAGTTCCAACTCTGGCATTAACTCACTGTATAAGTTTGGGCAAGTCTCTGGGTCTCAGTTTCCCTTTTGGTAAAATGAGAATTTTTTTGACTAGGAAACCTCCATGGGCTCTTCCAACTCTGACAGTCTGGGGTCCTGCAATGTGATGGTGGTGGTAGTGGTAATGATAATGGTGGTGGTGATGATGGTGATAGTAATAGTGGTGATGATGGTGATGGTGGCGGCAGTGATGGTGATGGTGGTGGTTGCGGTGGTGATAATGGTGGCAGTGATGATGGCAATGATGACGACGATGATGATGGTGGTGATGGTGGTAATGGTCGTGATGAAGATGGTGGTGATGGCGATGTTGGTGATGGTGGTGGTGATGGTGATAGTGGTGATGGAGGTGGTGATGATGGCGATGATGATGATGGTGATGGTGGTGGTGGTGATGGTGGCAGTGATGGTGGTGGTGATGGTGGTGATGGTGGTGGTGGTGATGGTGGTGATGGTGATGGTGGTGGTGGTGGTGATGGTGGTGGTGGTGGTGGTGGTGATGGTGGTGGAGATGGTGGTGGTCGTGGTGTTGGTGATGGTGATGGTGGTGGTGGTGCTGGTGATGGTGGTGGTGATAGTGGTGGTGATGGTGGTGGTGGTGGTAGTGGTGGTGGTGGTGATGGTGGTGGTCGTGGTGATGGTGGTGGTGGAGATGGTGGTGGTGGTGGTGGTGGTGGTGATGGTGGTGATGGAGGTGGTGGTGATGGTGGTTGAGATCGTGGTGGTGGTGGTGGTGGTGGTGGTGGAGATGGTGGTGGTGGTGGTGGTGGTGGAGATGGTGGTGGTGATGGTGGTGATGGTGATGTTGGTGGTGGTGGTGGTGGAGATGGTGGTGGAGATTGTGGTGGTGGTGGTGGTGATGGTGGTGATGGAGGTGGTGGTGATGGCCATGCTGGTGATGGTGGTGGTGGAGATGGTGGTGGTGGTGGTGATGTTGGTGATGGAGGTGATGGAGGTGGTGGTGGTGGTGGTGATGGCAATGATGATGATGGTGGTGGTGGTGGTGGTGGAGATGGTGGTGGATATTGTGGTGGTTGTGGTGGTGATGGTGGTGATGGAAGTGGTGGTGATGGCAATGCTGGTGATGGTGGTGGTGGTAGTGGTGATAACGATGGCAGTGATGGAGGTGGTGATGGTGATGATGGTAGTGGCAGTGATGATGGTGGTTGTCATGGTTGTGATGGTGGCAGTGGTGATGACAACGATGATGATGGTGGTGGTGGTGGTGGTGGTGGTGATGGTGGTGATGGTGGTTGTGGTGATGGTGGTGGAGATGGTGGTGGTGGTGGTAATGGTGATGGTGGTGGTGGTGGTTGTGGTGATGGTGGTGGTGGTGGTGGTGATGGTGGAGGTGGTGGTTGTGGTGATGGTGGTGGTGATGGTGGTGGTAGTGGTGATGGTGATGGTGGTGATGGTGGTGGTGATCGTGGTGGTGATGGTGGTGATCGTGCTGGTGATGGTGGTGGTGGTGGTGGTGGAGATGGTGGTGGAGGTGGTGGTGGTGGTGATGGAGGTGGTGGTGATGGCAATGTTGGTGATCGTGGTGGTGGTAGTGGTGATAACGATGGCAGTGATAGACGTGGTGATGGTGATGATGGTAGTGGCAGTGATGATGGTGGTTGTCATGATTGTGATGCTGGCAGTGGTGATGGCAATGATGATGATGGTGGTGGTGGTGATGTGATGGTGATGATGATGGTGATGGTGGAGGTGGTGGTGGTGGTAACAGAGACTACCATCACTAAGTGCTTACACTGTATGTTCTGGTGCAGTGCTAGCTTCATACTCTTTTTTAATTCCCTTGTCAACCCTTTGAGATTAGAGAGAGGGAGGTGGAGCAGGGGCAGAGTCTCAAGCTCTGTCCCCGGTTTACTTCCCAATGTCCCATCTCCCCTCTCCTGCGTCCCGTTCCCTCAGGGCCCAGCTCTGGCTGAGACCCACGTGAGCAGCTTCTGCACATTCTACTGTCGATGGGTGTTAATGTGTTGTCTTACACTCTCCAGCAGCACTTTCTGTCGTTTTCATTAAAATGTTCTCACCACGTTTCTGGCCCTGTGTTTGCATGAAAATATTCGAGCAGCAAAGGAGTGAAACATGAAGGAGACGAAGTCATTGCTCTCCCTGAGGGATTCAGTAAGATGTAGCCACCTACCAGGGTGTAAAATGAGATGAATAGGACTCATTTTCCTCTGGCACAAGAATTCTGGAAATAGCCAGTTCAGGGTCCAGGGGTCCTCAGGCAATAAGACTCCTCCTCTGCTCAGCGCCACCATCCACAGCTGCGGTTCTTGTCCTCTTGGTTGTGGGACAGCCCCTCCTCCACCCCCACATCAGAACGTCTTTCTGAGCAGGAAGAAGGGGTAATGTGAGGGGCAAAAAGGTGCATGCCAGTTGACCCGTTCCCTTTTAAGATCTTTGCTGGAAAGATCTTCCCCATGCATTCTGTTGGTCACTGCAGACTGCAAGACAGGCTGAGACACTGGGTTTCAATTGGTACATTGCTACCTCCCAACAAAATTGGAGCACTCGTAGAGAGAGAAAGAAGGACCTGGATATTGAATAGACTACCAGCTATCTCTGCCACAGCAGCCTCAAAGAGTTCTTAAAATTGTATGCAGAATGAACAATATATGCATGTGATTTTCAGAGAAGAGAGTCCGTAGCATTTCTTCAATTTTCAATGGATCAATCCATTGGCCTGAGTACCTCTAGTGCAGGTGAAGACCTAGCAGCAACAGTCCTAGGAGCTTAACTTTGGCTCCTCATGCCCACGCCTGTCAGTTTCTCAGGGTTAGCAGCATGGGGGCATGGGACACAACACACGGCTCCAAGGCAGGGGTCTGGTTTACAGACATAGAGCTTCCATGTCGCAGCTGTGCGACCATGGGAAATCCTACAACACCTCTGCATCTCAGCTTCACAGTCTGTTAAAGGGGAGGGAAAACCTACTTTAAAATGTTGTAAGAGTATTTTCACTTCTTGCAAGGAAGTAGTAACAGGGACCAGATTTAATCTCCCTCTGAAGCAAATAAAAAACCAAGACAAAAACCGTGCTACAAAGTAGTTTTCAGACACTGGACATGAGGCAGTGCAGGACCAAAACCCTTGAGAAAGAGAAAACAGCAAACGAGGCTGCAACTGCCCCAGCCTATTGCCTGGAGACCATTTCCCAAGAACAGTGTAGGGAGGCTGTCTTAGTCCATTTTATGCTATTAACAGAACACCTAAGAATAGGTAATTTACTAAAAACAGAGATTTATTTCTTACAGTTCTGGAGGCTGGGAAGTCTGAGACTGGGGAGGCTGCATCTGGCGAGGGTCTTCGTGCTGTGTCATCCCATAGCAGAAAGCAGAAGGGCAAGAGATGGCTAGAGAGAGAGAGCAAGAGATCCAACTCTCAGCCTCAAGGCTTTTTATAATCAGCAGTAATCCATTCATAAGGGTGGAGCCTTCATGACCCAAACACCTTCCAACACTGTTACACTGAAGGTTAAGTTTCTAGTGCATGATTTTCGGGGGACCAATTCAAACCACAAGAGCAGTGGAATCCAGGCAGAACTTGAAAGTCTCCGTAAGCTGAGGAGGTGAAGTTGGGAATACAGGGAGTACAAGGTGGCTAAAGTTCATGCAGAATCCCAGAGAGCTGAGAATAGCACAGACAGATCTGCAAGGGATCCTCTTGAGTGTTCCTCCAAGTCCTGAGCAGCACATGCACACAGGAAGGCACCCTCCTCCAAAGACTCAGAGGGAAAAAGCCCTAGGGCTCAAACAGGCCAGAAATAGGGTTTTCACCAGCCAGAGTGGAAAAACCAGATAGTTAGAAGGATATTAGGTAGAGTGCTCAGAAAGGGATTTATGGCCTCAAAAGTGGGTAAAATTGGTCCTAGACTAAAGCCTGCCTTGATACCATCTAACAAAGATTAAAAATAAGCCTCAAAAGGAACAAATGCTTTCCATGTTACTTAACTGTGTTGCAGAAAAAAGCTCCAGAATACTGACAAAATATAAAAATATCTAGCACACATGAAAATAAAAATTATAATATATGGTATAAAAAATTATCAGGCATGAAAAGAAGCAGTACAATAAGATCCATGATGAGAAAATCAATCCATGGAGACAGAACTAAAAATGACGCAGATGACAGCATTAGCAGACAAGCATCCTAAACAGTCATTGTCACTATATGTCTATGTCCAAAGAAGCAGAGATAAGATTAAACACATTGAGTTGAGGCATGGAAGATATGAAAAGAACCTAAATCTAACTTCTAGAAGAGAAAACTACAATGCCTGAGATTTAAACAAAACAAAACACTTTATGAGATTAATAGCCAATTAAAAACTCTAGAGAGAAAAAGATTAGAGAATTTAGAGACCTAGTAACAGAAACTATTCAAAACTGAAGCACAAAGGGAAAAAAAGATGGGAAAAATTGAACAGAGCAATCAGTGAGTGGCGGTACAACTTTCAGTCTGCTAATATACATATAGTTGCAGTCTGCAAAAGAAAAGAGAGACAGGGAAGAATAGAAACAACACTGGATGAAACAATAGGTAAAAATTTCCCAAATTTGATCAAAACATAAACCAAAACTTAAACCAGGATGCCCAGTGAACCCAAGTACAAACAATATGAAGAAACCCCAGCAAGGCACATCATTATTACATTGCTTGAAAGCACTGATAAAGAGAAAATCTTAAAAGTAGTCTGTAAAGGAAGGTATCATGTGCAGAGAACAAGGATAACAATGCCAGCACATTTCTCACTGGAGACAGCGCAAGCCAGAAAGAAGTGCAGTGGAATCTTTAAAGAGCTAAAAGAAAAAAAAAACTGTCAATGAAAATTTTATACCCAGTGAAAATTTTTTTACAAAGGAAGGTGAAATAAAAAAAGTAATGGTGAAAAGTACATAGAGAAATTCAAAGCAGCATAACAGAGCTATAAGAAATACGAAAGGAAGTTATTCAGGTGAAGGAAAAAGGTACTGAATGGAAGTCTGGATCTACGAAAAGGAAAAAAGAGCAGCATAAATGGTCAGTATGTGGGTATGTAAAGGGTTTTTTTCCTCTTGTTTTTGACCACTTTAAAACATAATTAACAATTTAAATTAAAAAAGAATTATGCATGCTTTATAAACTATAGAAGTTGAGTGTATGACAACAACAGCACAAAGGCCAGGATGAGGCTGATTCTTATACCTTATACTACAGGTATGACATCACTTGGAGGTGAACTGTGACACATTGAAAATGCACACTTACCAGTCCTAAAGCACCACTATGAAACAAAACAAGGAGTTATAACTAATAAGCCAACTAGGAACTACAATGGAGTCATTAAAACATAAATAAAAAACTAAACTTTAAAAATGGAAAAAAGAGGGAAATGAGGATTAAAAACAAATGAGACAGTTCAAAAAACAAGTTGTGAGATGGTAGATTTAAACCCAACCATTTAAATAATTACATTAAATGTAAATGATCTAAACACTCCAATTAAAAAGCAGAAATTGTCAAATGGATAAAAAAGCAAAATCCAACTGTATGTTGCCACTGTAAACATAAATACAGGCATATGTTGCTTAACGATGGAGATACATTCTGAGAAATGTGTTGTTAGGTGATTGCATCATTATGTGAACATTATAGAATATAACTTACTCAAACCTAGATGGCACAGCCTACCACACACCTAGCCTATAAGGCATATCTTATTTCTTCTAGGCTACAAACCTGTATAACATGTTGCTGTGCTGAACACTGTAGGCAATTGCAATACAATGTTAAGTATTTGTGTGGTAAACATGGAAAAATACATTATTATAATCTTACAGGACCACGGACACATATGTGGTCTGTTGTTGACTGAAATGTTGTCATGCAGCCACATGACTGTATACAAATTGTTTCTCATTAAAAGAATGGAAAACCCCATGTTACCACTAATCAAAAGAAAGCTGGAGTGGCTATATTAATATCAGACAAAGTAGATTTCAGAGCAAAAAATATTTCCATTGATAAAGGGGATAATTTTTAAATGATAAAGAGGGCATTCATCAGGAGGATAGAACAATCCTAGATGCTTATCTTCGTATTAGTTGAGCTTTAAAATATGCGTAGCAAAAAACTGATAGAATTGAAAGGAGAAATAGACAAGTGCACTATGAGTCACAGATTTGAACGTCCTCTCTCAGTAATTGATGAAACGAGCAAAGCAAAAATCACCAAGGCACAGAAGACTTGAACAACCCTATTGCCCAAGTTGACCCAATTAATATTTCTAGAGAATTCTGTCCAACAAGAGCAACATATACATTTTTTTTCAAGTGCACATGAAATATTTACCAAAATAGATCATATTTTGGGTCATAAAACAGTTTCAATAAATTTAAAAGGATTCAGATCACATAAAGTATGTTCTCTGATCACAATGAAATTAAATTTGAAATCAATAGCATAAGGATATTTGAAAATTGAATTATACTTTTCTAAAAAACAGTTGATCACAGAAGAAGTCAAAAGGGAAATTAGAAAGTATTTCAAAATGATTGAAAGAGTAAAACAAAAATTACCAAAATTTGTGAAATGCAGTCAAAGCAGTGCTTGGAGGGAAATTTATAGCAATAAATGAGCATTTTAGAAAAGGAAGAGTCTCAGATCAATGATCCCAGCTTCTATTTAGCCTGTCACGCTATTTAGATCTGTCCCAGTTCAATGGGTGAGTGATCCATCCATTGGTTAGTATTGATTAGCCTGGGACTTGGGTGGGAGTCTATTTATTATTTCAGTTCTCAAAGTCTTAGGCACACTAAATAGGATAGGACTCACACACTCACAGGTCGGGAGTTGAGGGATAAATCCAGGAGTTCATAAACAACTTTACGATGTCACTTTCCAAAATTCCTCTCTCTCCATGGTTTCCCAAATACTTTGCAATTTCCTGGGGTTTCCCTTTTCAGTCCTCTGGCAAGAATGCTGGGGCTTCAATTAATCTGCTCTGCTTCACATCTGCACAACGGCACCCACACACAGGGCCAAGTGGCAGAAGGACAGGGAGAGACAAAAAGCCATGAGGGTTGATCCCCGACTCGGTACCACAGTCTCAGCCCTGGGGAGGCAAGACCCGTTTCTGCCTAGGCTCCTGCAGCTTCTCCCTGCTGGCATTTCCACTGCAGCCCAGGGTTGCTTGGGAATTGCGGGGCGTGGAGGGGGGCAGTGAGCGAATGGGGAAACCATGAGCATTGCCACACTTGAGCTGAGGGTTGGGATTCTCTTTCTCACCCCCTGAGCCAGAGGTAGACGGCCTCTCCTGCAGCTCCACAGCCCGCACTTCTGGGTTTCCAGCTGCATTTAACAAACAGTAGACTTGTTTTCTCAGTGGTACTTCCTCTGTCCTCCTCTGCTATTTCTTTTTCTGAGCCCCATATAACTGCTTGCGCAGTCTGTCCAGGTTTTATAGTCGCATTCAGCAGGAGAGACAGACTCTGTCTGACCTGGAACCAGGACCAACATTCAGCTTGTGTCAAAGTGCCAAGGCAATGCAGTAAGGAAAGAATAATCTTTCAACAAGTGGTGCTGTAGCGAGTGGATAGCCATGGGCAGGAAAGCAAACCCTGACATTGACCTCAAAGCACATGCAAAAACTAACTGGAAGTAGATCATAAATCTAAAAGGTAAGAGCTAAAACTGTGAAACTTCCAGACGGAAGCATAGGAGAAGATCATACTGATCTTGGGTTTGGCAAAGATTTCTGAAATAGGGTACAGAAGCCTCCAAATACGAAAGGAAAACATCACACTGTATTTCACCCAAATTTAAAATTTTTGTTTTTCAAAAGACACACAAATGAAAAGGCGAGCCACAGCTGGCAAAGTTGTTTGTGAAACATATACCCAAAACAAAAATACACAAACAAATTTGTATCTCTTGTATCTGGAATATATAGAGAATTCTTACAGCTCGCTAATGAGAACTCAAACAAACCGATTTTTTGAATGGGCAAAAGATTTGAATAGTCACTTCCCCAAAGATATGCAGACGCAAATATTCATATTAAAAGATGCCCAGCATCATGAACCATTAGGGAATTAAAATCACAAAGAGAGATCACTACTCACTAGAATGGCTAAAATTGAAGGCTGCCCAGACCTCGCTGGTGAGAACGTGGAACAGCTGGAGCTCTCATGCACTGCTGGTAGGAACATGAAAATGTATGATCTCTCTGGAAGATAGTTTGGAAGTTTCTCAAAGAGATACACGCACACCCAGTCCACTAGACAGTACTACTAGATATTTAGTCCAGGGAGGCGAAAGCACACAGAACTGTACGCAAATGTTCCCAGCAGCTTTACTTACAATAGCCCCACTCTGGGAGGCAGAGGCGGGAGGATCGCTCAAGGTCAGGAGTTCAAAACCAGCCTGAGCAAGAGTGAGACCCCGTCTCTATTAAAAATAAAAAGAAATTAATTGGCCAAGTAAAAATATATAGAAAAAATTAGCCGGGCATGGTGGTGCATGCCTGTAGTCCTAGCTACTCAGAAGGCTGAGGCAGAAGGATCGCTTGAGCCCAGGAGTTTGAGGTTGCTGTGAGCTAGGCTGATGCCAAAGCACTCTAGCCCGGGCAACAGAGTGAGACTCTGTCTCAAAACAAAAACAAAAAAAAAATTTACAATAGCCCTAAACTGTTCCAGAAACAATCTGAATGTCCATGAGCAGGTGAACAGCAAACAAATTGTAACAGAGCTATACAATTCAGCACTATTTGGCGAGAAAAATGTTACAAACCATTGGTACACACATGACACGGACAGATCTCAAATTAATAATGCAGAGTGAAAGAAGGCCAGGCCAAAGGTACACACTGTATGATTCCCTTTACATAAAATTCTAGAAAATCTTATGATAACAAACAGAAGAGCAGGGGGTGCCTGGGGTGCAGAGTCGAGGGGAGCAGGAAGGGATTACAAAGATCCTGTGGGGAACCTTCAGGGGATGATGCTTTTATGTTAATAAACTTCATTGTGATGATGGATCTGTGGTTATATACATATGCTAATATTTTATCAAATTGTACACTTAAAAAATATGCAGTTCATTTTATGTCATTTGTATCTCCGTAAAGCTGGGCTTTTTTAAAAGGGAAGGAAGAGAAACTGAAATAATGAATATGAAAGCTGCAACGTGAGTTATGGGTTCCAAACATAACGTTCTTCTAAGCAAGAAGAAAATGATTCAAAAGTAAAATGAGTTTCTAAGAAGAGAACCAACAAGACTAGATGTCTAAATGCTGTTCTTGTGCCCAACCTTGGCCTTAGAGGCTTGCCTGCGCTAAGTCACTGCATGTTCTTAACGACCTCCTGAGACATGAGGAAATAGGCACAGAGAGCACGTACCTTGCCCAAAGTCACACAGCTAGGAAGTGCGCAGGCCTGGAATGTGAGCCCAGGTGGTCTGGCTCAGGGGCCTGGCGCCTCGGCACGACACTTTGCTGCCTCTCCTTCCCGGGCCTTGCTGCTCCGTGTCCAGGGAGCCCAGGCAGCTGCCGCTCTGTTTGCAGTCCTGCCATCTCTGATGGGGGCTCTGTGGGAGGTGCTGCGTTCTTGCCCCACCCCCACGTGATCTGCAGCACCCCTTCCTTCCTTCTCTTTTCCAGCAACCTCCCATTATTGCTGCACCCCTTTGGGACACCTTAGAGTTCCAGAACCTTCCAAGTGGTTTCATGGCTCTGTGCCTATGTGACTCTCCTGCTCGATGCATTCTCTGTTTTGCCAGCCAAGCCAGCACCTCACCTCGGGGCCAGCTCGCTGTGAAGTCTAATCGACTCCAGCCCCGTCCTGTGCCTCATGGAGACTTGGAGTCGGCCACTGTTCACAGGCGCACGGCCTGGCTGTGGCCGATACAGGGTTCCGGGAAAGGCACCAAAAAGTCATGATAAATAATGCAGGACTTGGGAAGGCTACTCAGGGTTTAGTTTGTAAATGAAAGTTAAAATTGTGAAACAGTTTATCTCAGATTTCACAGCACCTAGTCCTATTGAAACTGTGGACGGATTCCTGGGACTGGTCAGGACAAGATGAGAGCTGACCTGCCAGAGATCTGACACATTACAGGGCAAGAGCCAAGCCAAGGGCAGCGCCGTTTTGCAGCGTTTGAGGAATGCGCCGCTGCTCCCAGGGCCTCTCCCAAGCTTTGGGCCCCAAACGCCCCCTGGAAAGCTCCTGTGCCATCGGCATGGGCTCGCTCTTCGTCACACGTTCACCGAGGTCATTCCACCAGAGCCTCATTTGGCCCAAGTTTTGCGATGGCAGAAGAAATTCTTGAAAAACTTGGTGGTAGGTGGAAGAATGGTCTAAAGCTATCCACGTCCTAATCCTTGGAACCTGAGAATATGCTACCTTCCATGGCGTGATGAAGTTGAAGACCCTGAGATGGGGAGATGCTCCCGAACTAGCTGAGTGAGGCCAGTGTCATCACAAGGTCCTCATAAGAGGCAGGAAGGAGGGCCAATGTCGTAGGAAGTAGATGTGATGCAGGAACCAGAGGTCAGAGGGGTGAACTTTGAGGACGGAAGGAAGGGCCGTGGCCCCAGTGAATGTGGGGCCTCTGGAAGCAGGAAGAGGCCAAGTCCCTTCTCCCCCAGAAGGAATGCAGCCTGGCCCATACTTTGATTTTTGCCCGCTGAGACCCATTTCAGATGTCTGACCTCCAGAACTGTAAGGTCGTAACTGTGTGTTGTCTAAGTCACTAAGCTGTGGTCATTTGTTACAGCAGTGATAGGGAGCCAATACAAACACTTCTAGGAAAGCATGCATCTTTGCAAACTTTGCAGTTTGCTTTGCAGTGGTAGTGGGAGCTGGATGCCCCAGGGTCCTGAGTCTGCCCCTCCGCTCACCCCGCCCAGGCCCTCGTTATCCTGTGGACAGCACACAGCCAAGTCCTCCCAGAAGCTGCCCTCCGCAGAGGACAGCAGCCTTGCCCAAGGCTGTGCCCCTCCCCTCAGTGGGGCGGCCTGCATTGAGGGGCTGGTCACCATCGGGCTGTGGAGCCTGGCCTTGATTCAGGACAATTGCCATCTCAGCCCAGCTCCAGAGCCCCCGGGATGCTCAGCTGTGACTGCATCTGCAGGTCAGCTGCTCCCCTCACTCCCTCACGGCGTGTCTGCCCGAGCATCCCGGGACATTTCCTGCGTGCGGGTCAGCTCCCAGAGACGTTTCTCAGGATTCTCCACCTAAGACAGCAAACATTTTCCAACTGTTTGCAGCCGAGAAAGTCACATGGTCTTGAGCAGAGACAAGGATGTGTGGTTTTAACAAGGTGAGTGCTGGAGTTGAACAGAGAGGGTCGCTTGCTGGGGATGACGGCATGAGTGCGCCACTCACTAGCGACTCTGCTTCCCCCTGCCACCTGTGCCTGACAGGATTTGGATAGTGAACACACATGTAAAGGCACCACCCTGAACTTGTCTTCGTGTGTCTGCACGCCCCCTCCAGATAAGCCAGCCCAGCTGCCTACTGAATGTCACTAAGTGACCTCATCAATGCCCCATGGATGAAGCCTGGTCCCTCACCCCCAAATCATGACATAGAATAAAATGTTTTTATCACTAGGTTTGGGCTGTTTGTTATGCAGCAGTACCTACCTGGAACCCTGATGCCCTACCTTTGGGCAGTCACTCACTCAGAGATATGACATTATATTAAATGACTAGCAAGT
Source organism: Lepilemur ruficaudatus (assembly GCA_963574885.1). Classification (NCBI taxonomy): domain Eukaryota; kingdom Metazoa; phylum Chordata; class Mammalia; order Primates; family Lepilemuridae; genus Lepilemur; species Lepilemur ruficaudatus. The sequence continues at coordinate 72,096 of CAUYRT010080931.1, forward strand.
GCCTCTGCAGGAGTCCAGGGGAGAGCACCTCTGGATCCAAAGAGCAAAGAGAAAAGTTCTGAGACCCTGCTAAGTGCCTGGGCCCCTGGCAAGGGCCTCACCTCTGTTACCTCTGAGAGTCTTACAATCCCTGGGCAAGGCAGGGAGGCCTCTCCCCGTTCCACAGAGGGGCACACGGAGGCCTGGAGAGCAGTAAGACAACCTGCTCAATCACACTGCTAGTTCCTTACATTCAAGTATGTATGCATGGAAGCTTCATTCATTCATTCATTCATTCACTCAACAAGTATCCCTGGAGTGTCTGCTGTACTCCAGGCTCTGTTCAAGGTGTTGGCAAAGCATCATAAACAACAGGAAGAGTCAGGTTGGTAACGGGGACTGAAGTGTATGTGGGAGAGAGCGCTACAGATTTCAGTAGGGTGACCCCAGTGTGGCTCTCGAGGAGGGGAGACTCAGGCCAGCATGGAGTGGGTGAGGGCAAGACCCAGGCAGTCTGGGGAAGCTCCCCTCTGGTTCTGGGGGCCCTGATTTAGAGCCTGCAGGGCACAGATGCCTGCTGAGCTCTCCGGCATAGAAATCTGTGCCCTTGTCCAGCTGTGCTGGGCACCACCTGGGCCCTCCATCAGGGGTTGGGTGGGGCAGGCAACGTGGCACCAGATAATGATGCCCCTGTGTCACCCACGCTGCCGCACCAGCTGCAAAGGCCATCCGGTGGCTCTGCGTTAATTGCCCCAGAGTACAAGGGGCTATATAATTTGGATCCAAGGGCCCCTCTCCTAGAAGTCTTAATTGCAGCACTTCATGCAGCCCTGGGGCGAGCTGAGCTCAGGAGCACCGCCTCTGGTGTTGTGCTTCTGGTCAGCTTTGCCACTTGCCACTGTGTCTTCCTTAAACTTTTCCTGGCCTCAGTTTCTTTGCCTATAAAATGGGAGTGAAAAAGTACCCTACCCCCCACTACTCTGTACACCGTAGTTGTGTAGATGAGGATGAAGTCGAAAGTTGGTGTGCAAATATATGCTAAGTTCTAAGCTACACTGGGCAACTTGCCGCTCTTTGAACTCGCCCTTGGGGTCATCCAACCACCCATTCAGCATTTCCCATGTGCCCATTCTGTTCCAGACTGGGTTTTGAAGTTGCAGAGGTGACTAAGACACAGTCGCTGGCTGCTACGAGCTGTCTGGAGAGGAGATGGGCAAGGAAAGAGAAGGGGACAAGTGGAGAGCCACGACCCTGCCAGGGTGAGGAGCTTTGGACTGGGCTCTGAAGGATGAACAGGAATTTGCCTCGTGGAGTGTGAGAAGGCGTCCAAGCCAGGGAACTGCACGGGCGGACAGGCAGGGCACGGCTCGGCGCTGTGAGTTGGTCAGGAACACTAACCTGGCGGTGGGGGACACAGGCTTATCAGGCCGGCAGGGAAGTCTGGACTTGATCCTTTGGCTCCTGGGAGCCATAGCAGGATTTTAAGCAAGGGAGAGAGACAGTGAGCTTTATCTGGGGGAAGGGTCTCTGGTAGCACTGTGCAGGGTCGAAGAGCAAGAGGCTGGGGGCAGAGAGATCAGCTGCAGTGGTTTAAGGAGATGTCATTTGTCCACTCTGCGAATATTTTTGAGCACCTACCATAAGCCAAGCCCTGCGCAGGCGCGGGGGCTGTGAGGCAGCGCCCACATTCTGGTAGGAAGAAGATAATACACGTAAATATGGAAGGAAATGTCGGATGCTGATGGGCTACAGAGCAGATGAGTGGACGTGGAAGGGTCCCTGCAGCTGGCCGGCGCTCAGAGCCCCGCTCACTGCCTTCCATGCTGCAAAGCCAACAACTACGGTTCCCAGATGGCCCTGCAGCTCTGGCTCTAAGACAAATTAGGTTCCACCAAACAGAGGCAGCTGGAGCCAAGCAGAAGCAAGGCGGGCCCGGCCCTCTTTCCACTGCTTTGGGCTGCTTTCTGTTGGCAGCCAGGGAGCATTTCTGCAGCACAGTGTCGCGTGGAGAGTGGCCCCTGTAGGCTCCCGGGGGCAAGGGGTGGTGTGGTCTCGTCGGGGCTGGACTCTGTGCTCCAGGGTCATCCTCCATCTTCATGGGTGTAAGAAGCAGTTTCAGCAGCGACCTCCTGAGTTCCCCGATGGCAGCTGTAGCTGTGGTTCTTTTCAAATGAGGCACAACCTACTACATAAAGTGCAAAAACTGAGTGCTGGATAATATTTTACTTGGATGCATATACCCTGGTGACCGTCCCCACGTCTCCCTATAACATTTTCCATCCGCTCAGTGCCATGTGCTCTTGAGCACAGAGTTGAAGGGATGTCCCTCTGATTCCCCAGCCTCCTGAGGGGGGACGTCACTGCGGCCACCCTGGCAGGTCACTCCAGGAGGTTCAGCTGCCACCCCTCTTCAGCCTTCCCAGTGAGTTCGCAAGCACCTGCTCCCCTGTTTAAATCATTCTCTTGGGAGTTGGTGATTGGGGTCTGGTGGTCTTGGGAAGTGGTGGTCTTGGTGTACGGGAGGCCTGGCTGATGTGTTGATTTAAGCTGCCTGGCTCTGGAGAGGTAGGTGTGGAGAGAGGGGACAGGCCATTCTGGGGGAAATTGGTGGCACAGGAGGGAGGAAGTAGAACCCTGGCTTCTGCTGAGCTGCTCCTCCTCCACACTCCACTGCCTTCCAGGGGGCAAACACTCAAAGCTCAAATGCCACCCCTTCCAGACATCTCTGGTCCACCAGGCAGACTTCCTTAACACTGTCAGTGGCTCCTCTGACTCTGTAACATGCAGTTCGAATCCCAGCTCTGCTATGCACCTGCTTCGGGCCTCTAGTGAGTTTTTCCATCTTCCGCATCTCAGTTTTCTCATCTCTGAAATGGGGACAGCTACTCACAGGGTTTGTCACAGGTCTGGTTCCCTGGGAAACAGACTCTGTGATTCATGCACCGAGATTTTAGTGGTGAGTGTGGAGGAATGAGGGAAGCAGGACCCATTGGCACTGTGGAGTGTCTCCCTCCTGAACCCTGTCACCCACCACGGGCTTGCTGTGAGGACCAGCTGTTGCTGTGTCTCTGTGCTCATGAGCCCAGCAGCCAAAGCTCTTCTGGCATGAAATGTTATTATACTTGTAGGGAGCTGCATTCAGGGCAGGCTGTGCAAACCCAGGCTGAGCAACCCTAACGTGGGTGAAAAGAGTCTGTTCCTGGATTCTGGAAAGAGCCTTAACTGTGAACAGACCATTGGTATGCACTAGGAGACAGTGCCAAGGAGAGGTCTTGGTGGCTGGGGCTGCCTTGGGTCCATCCATGTTTCCCCAGTAAATAAATTGCACACCATGCACTTCCCACTCAAATGAACCCATCTTCCCCATGGAACATAAACTACAGCTTAGCATTTCTTGGCAGACAATGGTTTCCAGAATTTCACGCAGGTTGAAAATAAAAATGCAAAGCGTGACGGTAATCCCGTCTGTTCTCAGCGCACTTTCCGCCGTCTTGCGCCTCGGATCCCGTGGACAATCTTTCCAGGCTGGTTGTTTTATTCCTGACGATAGACGAGGAAACTGAGGCAGCAACAGGCATAGAGAGGGAGGCAAGGTCACCAGGATGCAGCCCAGGCCTGTCTGGCTCCACATTGAGCATCCTCTGCTCTGCAACTTGTCTTTATTAAGAAGCGAATCGTCGGGTTTTGAGAATGAGGTTCTTGTTGATGTATTAGGGGAGAGCAGGAAAAATACCACAGATCCAGCTGGCAGAGAGCTCAAAGCTCACTGACCCCAGTGGGGCTGCAATTGGTGTCCCCAGTTTGAGCCTAGACCTGGGGGATTTCCTGTGTACACCTTACTTGGTGTTCCCAGTCAGGCTCCGATGGGAAAGAGACGATGTTTCAGTTTGACGATACAGGGAGGATTTAATCCCGAGGCTGTTTGTAAGGGTGGGAAGTATTTATAAGGTGATCAGTTCAGAGCTTAGCCTCAGCCCCAGCCCCGTTTGGGGGCCAGGCTCCAAGAACCCAGGGGACAGAGCCATCACCCTGGAGGAGGGAGAGGAGGGGGCCTGTGAGCTCAAGGTGGGACCCTGGGGTCCTCTTGCTGCTGACCAAGACTGAGTGGCCTGGGAGATCAGACCAAGTTCACTGCCTTGTGGACAGCTGGGCTCAGGAAACGAGGTGTTGAATGAATGAAGGGTTTGCCAGGGTTCGGGTCTCCAGTGATGGTGACCCAGAGAAAGGCCTCTCCCACAGGTTGGACCTAGCAGAGAACGGGATCTGGGGGCCGTGGCCATCACCGCCAGGCGTTCACGGAGGCCCTGTCTGACTACCTCCGCTGCAGAGCTGTCAGCCTGTCTCACAATCTGCTCCGCCACTTGCCAGCTGTGTGGCCATGCACCTGTCACTCAACCTCTCTGAGCCCCAGGTTCCTAAACTAGAACAATGGGCTCAGTGCCCGTGGTGGTTATTTTGTGAAAGCAAGGTATACCCAACATGTGCTTATAAAGGGACCCTCCGAGAAAGAAATGCCACGAGGGGAAACCCTGGGGTGCTGCCATGGAGCTCAGCCATGCACAGGCACAGCAAAATAATATTACTATAACTCCCATTGCCTCTTCTAGGAAGTCCTCCCAGACTGGTGCCACTGTCCAGCTGGGTTAGGCCTCTCCGCTGGGTACACATGTTCCCCTTGCCTCTATCACAGCACTTATGAACTCCCATCTTCCAGGTCCTTTGTATGCCCTCTCTGGAGACCAAGCTCTTTGAAGACAGGAGCCCTGTCTTATCCTCCCCATAGCCCCAGATCTACCCCATTTCCTGGCACATAGGAGGTGCCACAGACTGAATGTTTGCACCCCTGCCCCAGATTCCTGTGTGGAAATCCTAATCCTCAATGTGGTGGTGTTTGGAGGTGGGTCCTTTAGGAGGTGACCAGGTCATGAGTGTGGAGCCCTTATGGATGGCATTGTGCCTTTATCAAAGAGACCCTAGAGAGCTCCCTCCTCCTCCCGCCGTGTGAGGCCACAGCGAGAAGATGAGCGTCTACGAACCAGGAGGCCAGCCCTCGCCAGACAGCAGAAGCTGCCAGGCCTCGGCCCTCACTTCCCAGGCCCCCGGACTCTGAGAAATACAGTTCTGTTGCTTAAGCCACCTGTCGATGGCACTTTGTTACAGCAGCCTGAATGACTGAGACAGGAGGCCTGGCCCTCGTTGAGGAGCTGCTGAAGAACAAGCGAGTGTGTTTGATCCTTCAGCCATGTTGGGAGGCAGGTGGAGTAGACAGCACTGACCCAGCTTATAGAAAGGGAAACAGGTTCTGAGAGCAGAAGCGACTCACTCAAGGACATGATGGCGAGTCTGTGGTTGACTTTGGGTGAGGAAGTTTCAAGAGCCTTTGTAGGATGATAAATCCTGGTCTCGTCTTGTATCTAGCTGTCTACAAAGAGCTGCTCCATGACCCTCAAGAATTCTTCCTCCTCTGCAAAAAGCTAGTGGAGGCTCAGGGAGGCCTGCAACAGGCCAGGGGAGCAAGAAAGGGCTGTTTCTCACTCAGAAAATAATGGTGCCCAAATCCCTGTTCACCTTATTTAATGCTCCAAATTTTCTGAGAGGCCTAATTGAACATTCCTCTGTGGAACCCTCTAGGTGGAACAATTAACCGGCCTCTTAGCAGCGAGTAGCTCCCCGGGCAGGCCCCAGATTTATGTCTCCTGGGGAGACAGCCTATTAGCTGTGGCCATAAATCTTGGGTCCTGGGCTGGCAAGGTGGATTTTAATAAAATCATAGGGGACGGAGCCAGGCCAGGGCAGCAGATTTCCGGGGGGAGAGCCAACATTTGCCTGTAATTAATCGGGACGCCTTTGAGCCCTGGGGAAATGCCCAGGATTTTAATGAAAATGCAGGGGCTGGAAGCAGTGGCCAGTTGGCAGCCAAGCTGTGTCCCAGCTGGGATGGGGATGTGAGGAACCTGGGGGAGCCTGGGTCACCCTGCCAAGGGGTCTTGGCGTGCGGTGACACTGAGTGGACACTGGTACAGTGATTCTGGTTGTTTAACTGTTAGAATGCTTTTGTGTTAGTTGGTAAATTGCTTCCCCAAAGCCCTAGGAGCCTCCCATTCTCCAGGGACCCTCACCCAGGAATCCCTGGGCTGCCTCATAATCCTGAAACAAAGGGGTAAATGCCTGGCCCGGCATGGGCCTTCCTGATCCTCCCGTCCTCCTGGTCGGCACTTAGGGCCTCCCTCTGCATCTGGCTGTCCCTTGGCCATACCTGCCCATGTTGGGTGCCCCGGAGGCCCACCTCAGATCCTCTCTTCCTCTCTCCTCTTCTCATCTCCGCATTCCCTGGTTTGTCTGTGTGTCCAGCCTGAGCTGCAGACTCACGTGCTCAGCCACTTACTTCCATGGCGTCTCCCCAGGGAGTCCATGGGCATCTCCAGCCTGACATGTCCCAAACTGCACAGTTCCCCCCCAGACTCGTTCCTCCCGCCTCTCCTCCCTGGGTCTCCATCCCGATCTTGTTTCCTCGGGCCCCAGCTCAGGGGCATCCTTGATCCTTCCCTGCACCTCCCCTTCCTCCACAAGTCCTGCCCGGTATTCCTGCAAAGCTCACACCACCGTCCCCCGAGTGCCTCCCTGGTCCAAGCCGCCACCGGCGATGACCCAGACTCTGCAGTGGACCCTGCTTGTCTCCCTGTCACCACCACACAGCAGCTCCCAAGAAGGGCCTCCCCCACCACCCTAGAGTCACAGTGACAACAGCCAACACTTCCCAGGTGCGGGGCACTGTCCCCAGTGATTCACATGCTCTTCTTTCAACCCTCTGGACAACTCTGGGACAGTGTGCATGATGGTCATCCACATTTTCCAAATGAGGAAACCGAGGCACAGAAAGGTTGAATAGTTTGCTTGAGGCCACACTGGTGGTTGACTTCAAAGGCTGCACTCTTCTCCAAGGAGACCCCCAGCCCTGCCCCCATCAGCACCGGCTCTCGTCACATCACCCAAATGTCCCCTGCCTGCTGTTTGTCACTGTCTTATCATGTCTTTTCCATGTGCCTGTTTGCTTTCTGTCCCCCAAAGCCTGTGATCTCCTGAGAGTGGGACCTTGACTCTCTTGTTCACCAACTCCTGGCACACAGTAGGTGCTCCATAAAATGTGTTAACTTGAATCCATTTTGTTCTCAGCAGATAGTGGATGGGAAACCACTTTGGAAACCATGTGGTCCCCATACAGGTCTGAGATCAGCCAAAGGGTTTTCCCCCCTGGGAAAGGGCCAGCTTTCGTGCTGTAGGGAACAAGTCCCTGGAGTCCCACCCTGGGACCAGACACTCTGTCTTCTCACTACGGAAAGGACCAGAGAGAGAGGAGTACTGTCAAGGATAAGATCAGGGATTGCGAAAAGGGTAGATCCTATGTTAAATGTTCATATTGCAAGAAAGAAAAAGGAAGGAAGGAAGGAAGGAAGGAAGGGGGGGAGGGAAAGGGAAAGACAGACTCAGGGAAGTTCATGAGCATTGGAAGGGGACATAGAAACCATCTAATTATGATTTCATCCAACTATATTTCATAAATCAGTGACCCTGAGACCCTAGACAGTAAGTGACTTGCCTGGGGTCACGTAAGTTCCTGGTTAAACTGAGACTAGCTGGAAGTCAGCTCTCCTGGCTCAGAATCCAGGATACTTTGCATGTAGCAATGAGATCTTACTCTCAACAACACTAAAACTCCAAGTCTGGCTTTTTTTTTTTTTTTTCCCTAAAGCCCTGGAGAACTAGTTATGCGTATCTAGATGAATTAGGCCATGATCCGGGGAAGGTGTTGTGGAGAGAGGCAGCTGAAACTGGGATTAAGACTAGTCTCAAATCTAAATAAAGTAGGTCACTGCCTAGATGGTGGAACTTCAGGATCATGGCAAAGATTTTCCTCCAACCATAAACATTTCCTTGGTGTTTATCGTATCCCTAGAATTCTTTATCTGGGACAAAGCCTCTATTCCACAAAATTTGATCAGTTTCTTTGCAAATACCCTTGATAGGCAAAAAATATCTGGCAAAGTCAGACTGGGTTTAGACGCCTTTTACAAGGTGCTTTCATGATAACAGCTTCTGATGTGACTAGTAAAGCACTTGAAAGACCTACACAGGGAGGCCAGCAAAGAATTCGGGATGAAAAACTAGAGGCTGTTGAAGGCCAATGTCACAATGTTAAATTAAGAAGCCCTTGTCTTACAGTACGCACCTAAAAAACAGGCATAGAAAGATAGAAATTTGTTACTCTGCAGAGAAGCCCAAGTTGGCTATACACAGAGTTTGAAATGGACAATGAAGCAGTGATCTAAACAATTCCAGGAGAAAAAAATTATTTTTGTACAAGCCTTAATTATCTAGACAATTTAGACAAATAAAATAGCTCATTATCCTTTAAAAACAAAAAAAGTCACAGCCAGTAATTTCTGTTTGTTAGATGGTTTGTTCCGCATCCAGCGTGTAGCATGCAGACCCCACACTTAAACCTCTGGAGGGCAAAGAAGACACCTCAATATCTGGGGGTTTCTGTGCCTGGAAATTCGATGTGCCAGGCAAATAATTGTTAAAAACTAAACATCCTCTCCAGACAAGAACTTTTACTAAAGTATAACAAAATTCTCACAAGAACCTCTTGTTGGGCCCCTGAGCTGTGAGATAGTCTCATACAGACGGGCTGGGTAGAGCCACCTTCCCATCCTGGCTGTCCCCGAGCTCGGTTTCCCTATCCATAAAAGGAGAGCAAAAGTCCCTGCCTCCAGGCCTACTTGTGAGGAGGAAGTGGTCAGGGAGCGGGAGGTGCTCTCCTGTCAGCCCGGCGTGGGTGGAGGTGGAGCTCGCTGTCCCCTTCCTGGAGACAGAGGCTGAGGAGGGAACAGCCCTTTCCACTTAGAGATGGAGAGGTGCCTTTTATGTGACTCTGCGTGGCAGTCCCAGGAGGGCGGGGTTAAATCTGGGCAGGTGGGGACACTCAGATGTCTCCGAGCCAAAGAACATCAGGAATTGGGGTGGGGAGGCAGGTACCAGTGGACAACCATTTTCAAGGCAGTTCTCAGTCCCTCAGCCCAGGGGTCTTGACAGACACTTAAAGACCTTCACTGTCCCTGAAGACCTCACCCACATGATCATGGACATGACAGATCATCTACAGTAGCCAGATACTCTCACTATTGCATGTGGAGCAAATGAGACCCTAGCAGGGTGAGCAGCTTGCCTGAGGCCGTCTGGGTGGGCCAAGTATCCTGGAATTGCCAGGGGCTAACCCTGTGATGGGTGGGGTTATAAACCAGCTCCTGCTTTGGACTGCTCATGGAGCCTCCTTCTGATCCCTGGTGTTGCAGCTTAAATGTCATTTCTCAGAGAGGCTATTGCCAACCTCCCCAGGGACCCTTGCACACTTTCTGGAATCTCTTCCATTAAAGTCTGCTTTGCCTGTGGAGCATCAGCCTCCTCCCTTTTGCTGCTCACCTCTGGTCATGGGAGCCTGGCACTGGCACCATGGTGCTGAGCAAATGAAGGTGTGACTCTCATTGTACACAACGTAGACCCAGGAGCAGAGTTGGCTCAAGTAGGTTCCTTAGTGCTATGTTTAGCCCACCCTGGATGTGTCACTCCTGTCTCTTGGTGTTCATTCTCTTGGATTCCCGTGGACATGCCTGGCTCCTGCAGGTCACTCTGAGAGCTGGACCTTGTCTGGCTTACCTGTTTTTCCTGCAACCCCTGGCAGAGTTCCCTGCACACAGTAGGTGCTCATGGAGCATTGGGTGCAAAATGGTAGAGTGTGAAGGAAGCTTAGGTTTAAATCTCAATTTGACCTCTACAAGCCTCAGTTTCCTTCTGCAAAATGGGGAACATATTCCTCAGGAACATGGATGAATTATATCAGATAACATTTTGGCAGGGCTTAGCAGAGTGAATGGCACATGGTAGGTGCTCAGCTGTGTGGGTACTCCCAGCCCTACTGGGTACTGGTTGTTAAACATCAGATGGCCACGTCTCCTGAGCCATGTCTGCACATTCCCTGAGCCTCAATCCTTCCATGGTGGCCTCATGGCTCTGCACCCTCCACCCCACACCAGTTGCTTTCTCTGCCTCCAAGGGAACAGTCATGTTGACCACATCCAGGCCCTGCTCACGCAGGGCCCCACCTGAATTCCCTCCCCACTCTCCAGCCACTGAAGACCTTCAACTCTCAGCTATCTCTGGCACAGGAAACTGACGTGGCTGCTCCCACAAAGAGGTCTGGCCACTTGCAGCAATGGGTCCAACTACCACCAACAGTGCAGTGTGAGGGAGGGACCTGACCCTCCCCACAGGCGGATTTGGTCCTGCCCAGGTGGGTCTGGTCACCCCGCAGGGTGGATCTGGTCATGCCACAGGTGGATCTGGTTACCTCACAAGTGGGTCTAGTCACCCTGCAGGTGGATCTGGTAGCCCTACTGGGGGGTCTGGTCACCACATCGGTGGGTCTGGTCACCTTATTGGTGGGCCTGGCCATTCCTGTGTTAGCACCCTGCTGACCTGTGCCTCATGTGCCCATGTGTCTGCCAGTCCGCCCCATGCCCGCCTGATCACTGTGTCTCCAAGACTCAGCACAGGCCAGTCACACAGATGGGCCTTGGGCAGCCTCTCAAAGATCTAAAGGGCAGAGCACCAAGCCCAGGAGTGGGCATTCTGTTTGACACACACCCCCAGATCAGACAGTTTCAGTAACAAGCACGGACGCCTCCCCATCTCCCAAGTTTGCCGACTTGGCTCCCTGCTGGGGTCTTTTCCTCCCCACACCCAACAGAAGCCCCCACCCCACCTGCAATGAAGAATCAAGCCCTTACCAGCTGTGGGGGCTGCCCAAAAGTAAAGCAGCATAATTATATCTTAATAACTGTTTTGCAGCATAGGATTTATAATTACTAAATGCGTGATAACTGCTCCTTAAATGCCCATGCTCTTTAAAAAACCCAATTTATAATTTAAAAAGCTGACACTTCTCAGAGCGCTTTATTTTATCTTGTCGGGAGTAATGGGAGAGTAAGTTATTGAGAACCTTTATTTTTCATTAGCCTTAAATTCAACGACAATTAATGTGCCCAATTTGATTATAAACTGCACAAATTAAACAATAAAGAGCTGTCTAATGAGAAATTAATTATAAGGAAGGGAAAGGGAGCAGGGCTGGATAAAAGCAATAACTTACGGCTGGTGGCAGCATGTGTCAGGTTTTAAAGGAGATGGAGGGCCCTCTCCTCAATGTGTGTCTTTGCTGATAGGACCCGTCACAGATCAGTTGATCCAGAAACCATAACAGGCTAGTAATTGAAACTGCCAAAATCAATAGTGCTGACAGCCTTAATTAAATTAAATACAGCCCTGATGGGCTCCCAGCACCCGGCGGCGGCGGGCCACTTGACCCTCCGGCGGAGCGCGCCTGATGGAGTGTAGCGGTGGCGTGATGGATCTGACCCTGGGGGACAGTTGGGGACCCGGCTCCTGCAGACAGCAGCTCCGGGGAGTGGGGTGCCACCACCACCCCACTGCTGGCTGCCAGGCAGGACCAGGATCCCAATCCCCGAAGTTTGGCTCTGTTTGTCTGGAGTTGGGGAGTCTGTGTCCTGTGGCATCTAATTTGGGGTGAAGAGGAGCACCCTAAATTAGAGATGGGGAGCAGGAGAGGACAATTAAAGCACTGGTGGATCTGTTTTTGACAAATGCTGCTGTTTACAGTGTACTTTGGAGAGAGGCATTTTGCTTTCAACAGCAGCCCTGGCAGGAGACTAACCAGACAGGCCAGCCTCAATTTCCTCTCCTGTAAAATGGGTACATGTGCCCGGAGTTCTAAGAGTTGGAGGCACAAAATGCACAGACCGGGATGCAGACCCCAGCTCAGGATAAACAACTGAAAAATAAACAAACCAACAAATGAACAAATAGCTGCCTCTGTCCTTGCCAAAAACTGTCATCCTGCTTTGCAGTGGCCAAGTAGAGGCCCAGAGAGAGAGTATGAGTTTTTCAGACGACAAACTTAGAACTCACAACCTCTGGCCCAGACCCAGGGTTCTTTTTTCATCTTATAGCGCTGCCCAAGAACTAAACATGTTTGATGTTCGGCAGGCACTTTTTCCCCACACAGAACCTGCCCTATGAGAAGAGTTATGGGGACTAAACCCCATTTTACAGATTGGAAAACTGAGCAGTTCAGCAGCTTGCCCAAGGTCACACAGTTGGTGAGTGCCAGAGCTGCGGCTAGAATCCAGCAACCCAAGTAGTATGGGGCCCCAAATTGAGGCCAAGGACTACCGGAGGGACCCCTGGCTGGGAGGGCCCGGGGACCACCTGGCATGTAGAACTGCTAGAACCTGGAACCTTCCTTCCTCCCCCAGGGCCCCGACACCCTGATAAAGGTGCTAAGAAGAAGAAATATAAAACCAACAGCAGCTCTCTGAGTTTTATGTTTGTGGCTGCTCTTATAATTCCTTCCCCCCCAACACCCCCAAATCATCAGGTTACTTTTAAAAAATACGTGGAAAAATCTAGAACACGTACTACCCCTCCTACCACTACTGTGAATGTGGGGTCAAGTGCATCGGGTTGCTTAGATACCTTGGAGCAAGGCACCTGGCACATGGGAATGGGAAGAACTCAGGAGTTTTTTAGAAAGCCTTGGTGGGATTCAAATCCACACTCCATCCTTTATTAGTTGTGTGACCCTGGGCATGTCACTGACCTGCTCTGCTTTCCTTCCCCGCATCTGCCCATGGGCCTTAACTTCCTCTCGGAATCTGTATGTCACCGAGACGGTGATGCCCGAGAGAGCTCTGCACCCAGAGGGTCTGGTGCCAGTGGCACCTGCTGTGTTAGTTGTCAGACGCCAGTCTTCCTCTTGCCCTAGCTATGGGTTGAGCAAAGGAAAACAAAATGCGTGTGATAACATTCTGAGATATTGTTTTTTTCTTACCAAAAAAAAAAAAAACCTACAAAGAAGTCGGGCCTCATAAACATTGGTTTTCACCATAAGACGCTGAACACATAAATGTCTTCACAGTGTGCTCGGCTGTCAGCAGGCTGAGCTGACTTCTTAAACGATGTGCTTGAGGCGACTCGAGTTCCCCGTGTCTGTGTCAGCACTAGCAAACTGTCCCTCATTACAGGCTGCCGGAGACCAGACGCACAGATTATTGAAGGAGATGTCTTTGGGATGCCCAAGTGGTTGCTGTGACAACTGCCCCAGAGGGCAGAGGCGGTGAGGGATGGCGGCCGGCTGTTGGCTGTGGAAGGCTCCAGGCGTGCCAGGCCAGAGTGGGGCTAGTCCCGCCCGGCTGCTTAGCAGAGGCTCCGCACTGTGAGCGCCTCCGCTCACTGGCCCCCACTGCCCCCCAACCGCGGAGGCCTTGGCGAAGGTAGAATCTTGGCGAGCAGCCGGGAAGCCAACAGGCCGTGCAGTCAGTTCAACGTTTTCTTAAAGGTGATGAGAGAGCAAAGTGGGTAATATTTCCTAACAATAACGGCCACGTTTATTGTTCACTGTCTCGGCCCCCGCACAGTGCCAAGAGCTCAGGCTTTGCATCAAGGGGACTTGTGTTGAAGCCCCCGCCAGCTGTGCAACCTTGAGCAAAGTCACTTGATCTCTCTGAGTCTCAGGGAGGCATGTTGACCACGTATCATAACAACTTCCGCCGCACAGGTGTGCCGTGGAGCTCGGGGGCCCTGTCCCAGGGTCCACAAGGAGCTCAAGTGTGCAGGCTCTGGGACCAAACCATCAGGGTACAAACTCCAGCTCTGCCAGGCTCTAGCTTCATGACCTTGGGCCTATCCTCTCAAGCCTCAGTTTCTTCATCTGCAAAATGGAGATGACAGCACTCAAATGAAATCAACAGATGTAAAGCATTGAGGTAGTTAATAAACTTTTATTACGATTCAATGCCTTCAGAACTATCAGACAAGGAAGTTTCTGGTGCTGTAATCTACACAGGAGGAACCCAAGGCTCTCGGAGGTCGGATGCCTCCTCCAGGACATGCACGCCGTGACCTAGTCTCATTGCAGCAAGTTACATCCCAGTCTGTCTTAGTCCAAAGACTGGGAGCTTTCCACTGTGAGCCCTGGCGGCTGCTACGGCGTGCACATTATTCCCGGCGGAATAACACATCACACAAGTGTGCATGTGTGCACATACCCTGCCATATATCATGAAATGCTGCTGAAATTATGGGTCCATTGGGAAAAAATTACAACAGGGAGGAACAAAAGCCCTCTCCGAATCAGAGCCTCCGCTGGAGTACTGCGCCAACGCTGGCTGACCATAGGAGCTGGCCGCCAGCCGCTCCTGCCCCGGGCTCCTCCAGACTTCAGGGAGATGCGAAGAGATGCACTTCGCTCCTCAAGTCTGGAGCTGTGTGAGCTGCAGAGGGCAGATGAGTTTGATCCGGTGAAGCGCTCTTAGCTGAGGTCAGCTTCCTGAGTTCATCTGAAAATCGCTCAACTCTCTCATTCATTCAGGACACTGTTGCTGGGTTCCTACTCTGTGTGGTATCATGCCAGGACTGGGCATGCGGGGAAATAAAACATGGTTCCCTTTCCTGTGCGTCAAAACCACATGGAATAGCACCTTGCATGTGTCAGGATGGTCACTCTCCAAAGAACAGACAATAACGGTGCCGTTGGCGAGGGTGTGGATGAATTGGAAGCCGTGTGTGCTGCCGCGAGGAACGAACACTGGCGCGGTCACTGTGGAGAACAGCGTGACAGCGCCACAGAGAGCTGAGTGTGGAATTGACTTGTGATCCAGAAGCCTCGCTTCTGGGTACACCCAGAGAATTCCAAGCAGGGATTCAAACAGAAGTTTGTATGCTTGTGTTCATAGCAGCATTATTCACAACAACCAAAGGATGGAAACAACCCAAGTGTGCATCGACAGGAATGGATGAGTAAAATGTAACACACACACACACACACACACACACCTGGATATCATGAGCCTGACAACATGGATGAACCGTGGGGACATTGTGCTCAGTGACACGAGCTAGACGTAAAGAGCAAATCTGTGTGATTCCGCTTGCGTGGGGGGCCTAGAGTGCTCAGATTCAAAGAGAGGGAAAGTGGGATGGTGGGTGCTGGGGCTGGAGGGGCAAAGACAGGAAGTTAGTATGTAATGGGGAAGTTTCAATTGGGAAAAGGTAAGAAAGTTCTGGAGATAGGTGGTGGTGATGGTTACACAATAATGTGATGTGCTTAATGCCACTGAATTGTACTCATAAAATGGTGAAAATGGTAAGTTTTATGTTATGTGTATTTTGCTACAATAAAACGATGTCTGGGCAGAAATAAAATATACAGTAGGTGGAAGGGCTAATTCTAAATATCAGGGCAAGACACAGAGCGACTAAGCAGCCCACTGCATTTATTCCGTGCCTACTCTGTGGGCAAGAGCAGGCAGCTGGGACGGGGCGTGGGGGTCCCGCCTAGGCAGGGAGCAGGAGCTCCGAGCTGCATCGCCAGGGCTGGCTGACCGCCGCTGCTGCCCCAGTGAGGCTGCTGGGCCCTGAGCCCCTGCGAGTCTGATCAGCTCCCAGGCAGGCCACACCAAGCATGGCGTGGACTCAGACTTGTCTCACTCAGAGGCCGTGTGATGGAGGCACTGGGACAGAAGCCTGGTGTCAGACAGCGCTGTTCTTCAACCGCTGCCTTGGCTGTTTGTGTTAGTCAGGGTTCCGCAGAGAAACAGAACCAATGGGAGAGTATCTGTGTATCCATCTGTCTGTCTACCTGTCTGTCTCTCCATCTACCCACTCACTTGCCTACCTCTCCGTCCATCCACTCACCCACTCATCTATGTATGCATGTGTCTCCTTATCTATCTATTCATCCACCCCCACCCCTCCATCCATCCATCCATCCATCCATCCATTTATCAAAATCTGCAGCCTGGAAAGAGAAGGAGATTTTGAGGAATTGGCTCATGTGATCGTGGGGGCTGGCAAGTTTGAATTCTGTGAAGCAGGCCAGCAGCCTGCCGATTCGGGGAAGAGTTGATGTCATAGTCTTGAGTCCCAAATCTGCAAGCTGGAAATCCAGGCACTCTTTCTAGGTTGCAGTCTTGAAACTCCTTCTTCTTTGGGAAACCATAGTCTCTATTCCTTTTTTTTACCTTTCTTTCTTTCTTTTTAGAGCCAGGATCTTGCTCTGTCCTCCAGGCTGGAGTGCAGTGGTGTGATCACAGCTCACTGCAACCTCCAACTCCTGGTCTCAAGCAATCCTCCTGCCTCAGCCTCCTGAATAGCTGGGACTGCAGGTGCACCCCACCACGCCTGGCAAAAGGTCGGTCTCTATTCTTAGGCCCTCAGCTGACTGGATAAGGTCAGCCCACATTACAAAGGGCAATTTGCTTCACTCAAAATCCCTCATTCTAAATGTTGATCTCATGTACAACGTATCTTCACAGCAGCAGCTAGACCAGTGTTCACCCAAACAAGCAGGCAGCCTAGCCTAGAAAAGTTGCTGCAGAAAATCAGCCGTTGCCAGGCCTGCCTGCCGCATGAGCATGGCAAGCTATGCATGAGCTTCCGCATCCACCTCCATAAAACGGGGAGAGCCACGTCTACGTGGCGCGCGTGGGAGCAGACTTTAACTCAAATGCAAATGTGAAGCGCTGAGTGCAGGGCTTGGCACCTGGAAGGTAAGAAAGAAACGCCCGGGCCTCCCAGCCTCCTCGAAGGGATGCTGATCTTGGGAGCCAGGTGTCACGGACGACCACACGTCCCCCTGTGCTCAGGGAACACAAGGCAATCTGGGACTGCGAGAACCAGGCCCAGGATGACAGTGGCAGGGGGTCTTCCCTAGAGTGAGAGCAGGGGCCTCATCGTCCTTCAGAGATGGATCCTCTGCAGAGGAAGGAAAACTATCCCAGACAGCAGGACAAAAGCTGCCTCTGGCCGCATCACATTCTTCCACCTTAACTGCCGCTGAGGAATCCGTCTGTGGGGTGTCGGGGGCTGTAGACACGTCAGCAAGGATGAGGCCGATGCCTACAGAGCCCCGGGAATCGAGACAGCCCTTCAGAGATGAAAACCGGGCACCTCCCACCTGCGTTGCCCGGCAGGGGTGTCCCGCCCCGAAGCCAGCACCCCTTCCCCATCTCTGATGCAAGTCTCTGTCGCACCGACCTGTCCGCAGCTGCACCGCCAGCGCCATGTCCACCCGGAGCCTGTGAACGTGACCCTCTTTGGAAATAGGGTCTCTGCAGATGTAATCAAGATGAGGCCATGCTGGAGGACTGGTGTCCTTGCAGGAAAAGAAGCGACGCAGACACATAAGGACTAGACGGCCATGTGAAGATGAGGGCAGAGAGGGAGCCAGGCGTCTGCACCCACCAGCAGGGGAAGAAGCGAGTTAGGTGGGGCCCTTCCCGAGGTCCTGCAGAGAGCGGCCCTGCTGACACGCTGGTTTTGGACATCTAGCCTCCTGGACTGTGGAGTGAGGCAAACATTTTTGCTGTCCTAAGCCTCCCGTCTGGTTACAGGTTACGGCAGCCACAGCACAGCAGTACACACAGCTCCTCGCGGGGTGTCGCGGCCCCTGCTCACACGGTGGCGGCAGGGTGACCTCTGCCAGCCCTCAGCAGGGACCTCAGCCCTCTGGGGAGCCTCCGCTGGGCTGCCTGCCCTGCGCCCCTCTGTCCCCACCAGCGATGTGCCTGTCATGGCTGCACCATCACCCTTCACCCCCACACTCCGACCACGCGGGTCTCCAGGACAGAGTTCCTGTCACACTCATCCTGGGTGCTCAGCACTGCCTGGCACACAGTAGGAGCCCCATAAATATGTGTTCTCCCCCCCACCCCTAGGACCTAGGACTCCATTCTGAGGCCAAGACAAAATGTTTATTTCTGGCATCACTGGCCTGGAGGTGTAAACACATACCTGGTCAAGGCACAGCCATTCCTATCTTGGACTTCAAAATAAACTCACCTCCATAATTGATGGTTTCTGCACATCCAGGCCTTTATTACGCCCAGCAGGACCTCTGCAGCGCAGGAAGGTTGCCCAAGGGCACGGAGAAGAGGCTCCCACCTCACCAGGCGGAGTCCCACCCCCTGCTTCCTCTCTCCCTCCTCCTCTTCCTCTTCCCTCTCTCCCTCCACTCTCTCCCTCCTCTACCTTTTCCTGGCTTACAGGGGGCCACCCTTGTTCAGTGGCTCCCCCAGGAGCCGGGCAGTCACTGTCTCTGCCCTAAGTCAGCACGTCACCAGGCCTTGCCAGTCCTTCCTTCTCCACCGCTGGAGCTCCCCTCCTCCAGCCACACTGCCCCCCTGCGAGACGGCACAGCTGCCCTTCCCCCTCCCAGCCCAGCCTGTCCTGGTGCCTGGGTGCCTTTGCCTGAGAAAACCTCGTGGCTCCCCGTGGCCTTTGGGCTAAAGAACTGACTGTTCAGCCCCATCTGCAAAGCACTCTGGGAAGTGGTTCCTGCCCCTGTCTCTGGCACCTCGACCCTAGTCGTCCCCGGGTGCTGCCCTCGTGCCCTCTGTCCCACTGCATCCATAGCTAGTTTCGCTGCACACAATGCAGGCCCAAACCCCAGGCCTTTGAAAATGCTGTTCCCTCTTCCCTGCATTTTCCCAGTTAATTAAGCCCGTGTTAGCCTCCCAGACCCGGCTCAGACGTCTGCCCTTCCCACAGCCCTCCGGCCTTTGTACACATTCTGTCTGCAGCATGCCTAGCTCCCTGCGTGGAAGTAGGGTGGATCTCGCCAGGAGAGGCCTCTGTGGCCCCGCAACTCATTCCCCCTGGGGTCTTCCTGGGGGGCAGTGAGTGCTCCTGGCACTGTGACGAAGAGAAGTGGTTGGCCCCAAGAGTCCTGGGCTGTCCTGGCTCACTGTGGGCCCTTCCTCCTCCTCAGTGGCAAAAGGAAAATGTCTGATTTATCACTGCATCCTCAGGAGCTAGTCTGAGCCTGGAATGAAGTGTGTCGGTAAGTACTGATTGGATAAATGAGAGAAATGATCAGTAGGATAAAGAACAGACAAAAGATGACAGAAAGCAGGGAGGATGGAGACAGGAAAAGCAAGGACAAAACTACACTCAATTAAAGCTCAAAGCGTGCTCCCAACACACTCATCACAGTACCCATTTTACAGATGTGGAAACTGAGGCCCAGAGAAGTCTAACTGAATTGCCCCAATGTTACACATCTATTTGAATCTGTGATTCAAACCCACATCTATCTTATTCTTTTAATTATTTGTGGTGATTGTCATGAGCCTCTGACGAGACAGGTGCCTCTCTTCTCCCTCCCGTGCGGTCGAGTTTCCAACGCCGCTACCTATTTGCAGACATGAGTTTTCCCTCATTATAAAAGGAGCATGTGTTCATTTTAGAGAAACAAGAAACTAAAGAAATGTATTTAAAATAACAAATATACTTTCTATTATATAATCCCATCACTGTAGGACAACCTCTGCTAAAATAGTTACATTTTCTAGTCTTTTCTCTGGTTTATATTTGCTGTATAAGTGTTTAGAATTAGGTTTCCAAAGCCATTTTAAATACTGCTTTTTTCACTCAATACCATGGCTTCAGCATTTCTCCACAGCATTAGAAACTCTTCACAAGCATAGTTTTTTAACTTTTCTATTAAGCACTTACTTTCAGATAGCGTTCTAAAGGTAGCTTTGTGTGCATAATTTACTACACAGAGGCTCCATAATTTCCTTTTGCTCATGGTTTGGCACTTAAGTGATTTTGATTTTTCACTATGATAGTAACTCTTTTTTTTGTTTGTTTTTTTGAGACAGTCTCTCTTTGTTGCCTGGGCTAGAGTGCCGTGGCGTCAGCCTAGCTCACAGCAACCTCAAACTCCTGGGCTCAAGTGATCCTCCTGCCTCAGCCTCCCGAGTAGCTGGGACTACAGGTGCAAGCCACCGCATCTGGCTAATTTTTTGTTTTTATTTTTAGTTGACTGGCTAATTTTTATTTCTATTTTTAGTAGAGATGGGGTCTCAATCTTGCTGGTCTCGAACTCCTGACCTCATGCCATCCTCCACCCACAGCCTCTCAGAGTGTGAGGATTACAGGCGATAGTAATTCCACAATAAACTTTTATGGGCAAAAATTTCCATCCATACTTGGATAAGAAATAAAGTATTGAAAGCTAAATATTGCTATGAAATGACTTGTATCTCCCCAAAATTCACATGTTGAGGCTCTAACTCTCAGTGTGACTATATTTGGAGACAGGGCCTTTGTGGAGGCAATTAGGGTTAGCTGAAGTCAGCAGAGTTGGGTCTTAATCCCACAGGACTGGTGTCCCTATCAGAAGAGAAAGAGAGAGCGCCCAAGTGCAAGCCATGTGGGCGCACAGTGAGGCAGGCTGGCGCCCGTCTGCCAGCCAGGAAGCGGGCCCTCCCCAGAACCGCCCTGCTGGCATCTCGACCTTGGACTCCTAGCCTCCAGACTGTGAGAAGATAAATCTCTGTTGTTTAAGCCACCAGTCTGTTGCATTGGCCACAGGAGCAGGTACAGATAAATGTCACGTCCATGATTTGGGTTATGGCGAAGGTTTCATGGGAGTTCACACTTGTCAAAATTTAACAAATTATACACTTTAAATATATATTTTATTGTATTTGCTTATATCTCAATAAAAATATTTTTAAAGTAAGTATCAGTGTTTAAACTGAATTGCACCATATTTCATCTTGATAAGCCCCTCCTACCAGTCAGAATCTTTGGGGATCCTTGCAGAATTTTACATGAGACCCTCCTCATCTGCATCAGTGATGTCTGCAGGCTGGGTCATTCATTAATTAGGCCACAGTACTCCAGGCTGAGCTGCCCAGAGAGGCTCTGCCACTCCCTAGCTCAGTGCGTTTGGGCAATTCCCTTCCCTCTTTGAGCCTCAGTTTCTTCTTCGGTAAATTGGGGGTGGTAATACCTTTCTCTTGGGTTGCTGTGAGCTGAGGCCTGTTAGCCACTGTAGCAGAGAGCTTGGTGTATGAGAAGTGCTTGAAACTGTTTGCTTTCAGTGTTACTAACATGAGGAAATTGTGAGGCCTTGTCAAAGGCCAAAGTAAATATAGTCAGACCAAGCCTTCTGCCTTTCCGAATTGGCCGTCAGTCTTCTCAGTGAAAACTTAGGCCAGCTTCCTCAAAGCGCAGCCCACTCAGGAGTCTTGTTTAAAATGCATATTGAAGGGCTCTGGGCCAGATGTACTGAATTAGACTCTCTTGGATTGCGGCCTTGGAATGGGCATTGTAACGTGCACCTGGAGAGATTCTGAGAACTACCTCCCTGGGCCAAATTAATCGCATTAATTACATTAATGAGACTCTCATTCCTGTTTATGAGCATTTACCCAGCCCAGGCACAGTGCTGACAATACATTGTGAATGATCTCAATATATTCACATGACATCCATGTGAGGTCTCATAGTGTCCTCCTTTTACAGAAGACAAAAGTGAGGCTCAGACAAGTTGTCACTTGCTCAAATTTTCACTGCAGAGCTGGGTTTCCAAGCTGAGTCTCTCTTGTTTTGAAAGGCTGTGCTGTAGTCACTACACTAGTTTATGTGTCTGCTCATTCAACCAATATTTATTAAATATTTACTAAATGTCAGGCATTTACTAAGTGCCTAGACCAAACCTGTAGTGCTAATAACCAACAGTTAACAAACAGGCACAGTCTCTCCCCATGTTGCAGGTGTAGGAAATGGGCATTTAAAATGTGTATTAGTCCACAGAAAGAAAACCAAAACCAAAACCAAACAAACAAAAATACCTCCTGGAGCTAATAAGCAAGGTTGCAGGACACAAGTTTAATTAATTCACAAAAGTTAATCACTTTCTTCCACACCAGCAACAAACAACTGGAATTCAAAATTAAAAACATAAAACCATTTACATTTGCATTTCCAGTAATGAAATATTAGGTATAAATCTAACAAAACACATACAAGATCTTTATGAGAAAAACCATAAAACCTTGATGGAAGAAATCAAAGAAGAACTAAATAAATGGAGAGATATCCCATGTTCCTGGATAAGACGAAATATTGTCAAAATGTCAGTTCTTCCCAACTAAATCTGTAGATTCCATTAATTCTCAATCAAAGTCCCAGGAACTTTTTTGTAGATATTGATAAATTGATTCTAAAGTTTTTATGGAGAGACGGAAGACCCAGAATAGCCAATACGACATTGAAAGAGAAGAACACAGTTGGAGGACTGACACTGCTCAACATCAAGATTGCTATAAAGCTACAACAATCAAGATGGGGTAGTGATATTGGTGGTATTGGTGAAAGAATAAACAAATAGGTCAATGGAACAGAAAAGAGTCCAGAAATAGACCCACAAAAACACAGCCAACTGATCTTTGACAGAGGAGCAAAAGCAACGCTACAGAGAAAAGACAGTCTTTTCAACAAATACTGCTGGAACAACTGGTCATCCATGCCAAAAAAAAAAAAAAAAAGAAAAGAAAAGATGAATCTAGAGAAAAACTTCACAAAAATTAACTCAAAATGTATAACAGATCTAAATGTATTATAAACTCAAAACTATAAAATTTACAGGAGATAACTTAGGAAAAAACCCAGATGGCTTTGGTTCTGGTGATGAGTTTTTAGACATAATACCAAAGGCAAGATCCATAAAAGAAAGAATTAATAAACTGGGCTTCATTAAAGTAAAAAATCTGTGCTCTGCAAATGATAGTTAAGGCAATGAAAAGACAAACCACAGGCTCAGAGAAAATATTTGTAAAAGACATATCTGATAAAAACTGTTATCCAAAAATATAAAGAACTCTTAAAACTTAACAATAAGAAAATAAACCACCTGATTAAAAAATGGTCCAAAGGCCTTGACAGACATCTCCCCAAAGAAGATACACAGACAGCAAATAAGCAAATGAGAGACGCTGCACGTTATGACGTCATCATGGAAACGCAAATCAAAACAACAAGATACCACTATTTATCTATTAGAATGGCCAAAATTCACAACACGGACAACACCAGATGCTAGTGAGGTTGTAGAGCCACAGGAACTCTCATCATCGTTGGTGGGAGTGCCAAATGGTACAGCCATTTGCCAAAGAAGCTTGGCAGCGATCTAGACATACTCTCACCACATGATCCAGCAATCAAGTTGGAGCTGAAAATTTGTGTCCACTCAAAAACCCTCAAACAGATGTTTATAGCAGCTGTATTCATAATTGCTAAAACTTAGAAGCAACCAAGATGTCCTTCAGTAAGTGAATGGATAAATAAACTGTGAAACATCCAGGCGATGGAATATTACTCAGCACTAAAAGAAATGAGCTATCAAGCTACGAAAAGACATGGAGGAAACCTAAATGCACGTCATTAAGTGAAAGAAGCCAGTCTGAAAAGAGTCTGCACCGTATGATCCTGTGTGACATTCTAGAAAAGGCAAAACTATGGAGACAGTAAAGAGATGAGAGGCTCCAGGGGTGAGGGGGCAGGAGAGATGAACAGGTGGAGCACAGAGACATTTTAGAGCAGTGAAAACACTCTGTATGATACTACAGCGGTGGGGGCATGTCGTTACGTATTTCCCCAAACCCATAGAATGCACAACACCAACAGTGAACTGGAGCGTAAACCAAAGGCTTTGAATGATAATGGTGCATCAGTGTAGGTTCATAGATTATGACAAACGTGCCACTCTGGTGGGGGATATTGATGGGGGAGGCTATGACATGTGGGTGCAGGGGCATGTGGGATAGCTCTGCACCTTCCTTTCAATTTGGCTGTGAACCAAAAATTATTGTCTTTGTTAAAAAAAAAAGCTGTATCTGTGAGGATAGGATATAGGTTATGCTGCAGTAACAAACAAGCCCTCAATCTCCATACTTAAAATAACAAAAATTTATTTCTTGCTCATGCTGCACATCCATCATGGGTCACCAGGGGCCTCTGTTCATCACCTGGGGACCGGACTGCTGGAATAGCCACCTCTCCAATGTTGCTGGTCACCATGCCTGTGTTCTGGAGGATCTCACAGCAGCTATTAAATCTTTCACCTGTAAGTAACATGAGTTACTTCTGCTCACAGTCACATGGCTGAATCTACCCACAAGTGACAAGGAATGGCTATCCTCCCATTCCCTGACCAGCTGCAGACAGAACCGTGCTATTGCCTACCACGAAAAGTAAACTGCTGGCAAATGAAGATCACTTACAATCACGAGAACTGCTATGAAGAAACTACAACAAGGTTGTGGGATAAGAAGAGATGGGGTGCCAAGGGCAGGGTGCCAAGGGCAGGGAGCTCATTTAGATGCAACAGTTTGGGTAAGTGACATCTAAGCTGTTGTTAAGGGAGGCAGGTGATTGCTTCGAAAAACTTGCTGTATTTATTTGGTAAACAATCTAGACTTACCAGATTCAAAATGTTGAGAAACCCCAAAAGATTTTGGCGCTATCCTTCACTGTGTCAATACTTTCTGAGCAACCCTGGAAAAGGCACTTTCCTTTCTGAATCTGTTTCCCTACCTGTGAAATGGGCACACTGTCCCTACTAAGAGGTCCTAAATTAGCTGCCCTAAGGACAGATCTAGCTTGAAGAGCCATTGCTATTGCTGTTAGTTGAATTAATGGCCATCATTTTTAAATTGGGGTATTTCTAATAAAAATTCAGGTCTCCAGCTTCTTTTAACATATCAGCAGGATGGGTGTGCCCCGGTCAGACTCCTACACCACCCAACGGCTTCACTGAGAGTGAGCTGTCTCCTTCCCAGGCTCGTTCCAGTCAGCAGAGTCCCACCCGGCCCATGCCAACCTGCCCTGGGGCCGGTGTGTTTGCCATACCTGGGACAGGGGTCCTCTGAGGCCCCCCATAGCATTAGCAGTCTTGGAAATCTATTATGCACTCAGTCAGAGCCAGGCAAACTCTCTGTGTGTCTGTGTGTGTAAGTTGTGTGTCTATATATAGCCAGGGAAATTCTGTATATATGTGTGTGTGAGTGCACATGAGTGTGTGAGTTTCACATTTTTGTATGTATGTGGCATTGTGAGCCTGTGCATTTGAGTGAGTGTGAGTGCATTTGAGTGCGTCGGTAGGTGTGTGGGTAGATGGCTGTGCATGAGCATGTGAGTGCATTGTGTGTGCATGTGTGTGTGAATGTATGTGGCTGTGCATGTGTGTGATGGGCGTGAGTGTGTGTGTTGAGGAGGAGGGTATCCAACAATAGAATTGGAGATTGCAAACCAAGATTGTGGCTGATTGACTTGGGATTAGAATAAAAACATTCATTTTAAGACCTGGAGCAGGCGCAAGAAACACTGTACCTTTTTTCCTCTGTCCCTTAGTCAACCTGTTAACCCATGTAGACTTACCCCCCATCTTGGAGATCCTAATCCCGGCTCACCGAACCTCAGAGCTGAGTGAGGAACTGAGTGAGAAGGCCCTTCCCTTGTGCGAGGGCTGCGTGGGAGCAGGTCTGTCTCTGGGAGGGGCAGGGACGGAGAGGGACAAGTGCCAGCTGACGAAGAGGCCAGACTAAGCCGTCCCCAGATGCGACTCCGCAGAGCCAGAGCAGGAATCAGGGAACAGGCTTTCACAGGCAGCTGTCCGCAGGCTCCGCGTTGCCTCAGGGTGTCGATCTCCACTCCCTCCTTCCCAGAGCCCTGGTCCAGTCCCTGTAAAACCCAGAACTGTCGCTGCGGACCAGAGGGCTCGAGGAGAGGAAGTGCAACTCTGAAGCCCAGGCCAGGGCCGCCTGGCCTCTGAGACCAGCCTGGGTCCTGCGGTCCTCTCCCACCAGGGCCTTGGAGCGTGCCCTGCCTCCCTGCTCCACCTGGGGGCTGGGAAAGGGTGCCCCGGGCTGCCCACGGAGGCCTGCAGGGTGCACCCCAGCCTCTCTCCTCAGAAAAGAAACAAAGCTGCTCACTCGGCCGCTGGCTGAGCGGCGTCGCCTGAGTGCCGGGCGTGGTCTGTCTGTGACCGTCGGGATGAGGTCAGAATTAGAATCCGTCTCCAAGGCGAGCAAGGAGGGGGCGACTTGGAGACAGACACAGAGAGAGACAGGGTGGGGAGAGAAGGGCAGAGGGGCTGAGGAGGAGAGGCGACTGCGCATGGCGCCGTGGTGTCCGCAAACGCGTTGGCCTGGTGCTCGGGAGGACCGGGCCAAAGACGTCAGGAAGCCGTGGGCCGCGAGCCTCCGGGAGACACCTGCGAGGAGGTGGGCAGCCACGGGCCCTCAACAGGGCCGCTGCCCACCCCAGGCCACTGCCCCAGCGCCAGCCCAGCCGTGTGTCTCCTGAGATAGGGTGGGGGACTGACAGGAGGGAGGGGCAGGGAGCAAAGACAGGCAGGAGGAAGGGCCCAGAGGGGTGGAGATCAAACTGGGGAAGAGGCACGTGGGCAACAGCATGGTAGTGAAGCCGGGAGCACAGTGGTGAGGACTGGACAGGACCCCCACCCTTGGCTGGGCATGCGGCACCCAGGCCTTGGGGCACCTCGGTGGACACAGCAGAGGAGGATGTCTGTGAGGTGGGGGTGGGGGACTTGAGGACACCTCCCTACGAGTCCCAGGAACTTCTTCAGCTCAACTGCTGCCCCCATGAAGGCCATACTTGGGGGCACTCAGCTGTCACCTGAACGAAGACACTGAGTGTTCACAGCCACATTGTGAAGGAGCTTGGTTCTGTTACCTGCCAATGTGGACATGTGACTCAGAGAAGTTGAGAAACTGACCCGAAGTTACACAACCAGAGTGGCAGAGCCAGAGTCAAACCAGGGCTCAACTTGGAGAAGACAGAACCCTTCCTCCTGACCTTGCCCCACACTGCCCTTCTTGAGCCATAGGCTGGGCCAGCCCCAACAGCAAGGGGGCCTTGGTTGTCCCAGGGCACTGTAGCCTCTGCTTCTCAGACTCCAGGGAGCACACAGGCTACCTGGGGACGGCATTAAAATGCCCACTCCGTTTCAGAAGATCTGGGAGGACCTTGGGATTCCAACCACTCTCAGCCAATTGCCAGGAGAGGCTACTGCTGCTTTGGGAACCCCAGTCTGAGCAGCGAGAAGCTGAGCCGTGTGGAGGACTGGAGCTATTCCGGTCTAAAGATGGCTTTTTCAGGTTATACAACCTGAGAGGCTGCTGAAATGCAAAAGCACCCCCTGAGAAATCCCTGGGAAGCAGGAAGGGGTAAAGATGAGGAGGAAGACGGTCTCAGGATCTCAGGAGGCTACTGGCCACATTCACCCCTGGAACATGCACTGTTTGGATGCAGACACATCCAGTTTGGGACCCTGGTGACCCCTTGGTGCTGAGTGACCCTGGGGAAGGCACTTAACCTTTCTGAGCCTTGGTCTTCTCATCTGTCTAATGGGGAATAATATACCCTATTTATGGCATTCCTTGAAGGACTGAAACAAAATCTACATTAGTTTCCTAGGGACGACATAACAAAGTACCACAAACTAGGTAGCTTTAAACAACAGAAAATTATTCTCTACTAGTCCTGGAGGCCAGAAGTCCAAAATCAAGGTGTCAGCCAGGCCATGATGTCCCTGAAGGCTCTAGGGGAGGGTTGTTCCATGCCTCTCTCCTGGCTTCTGGTGGCTATTGGCAATTTTTGGCATTCCTTGGCTTGTGGCCGCATCACTCCAACCTCTGCCTCCGTGGTCATGTGGCCTTCTTCCTGTGTCTCTAGCCACAGTGGGGACTCAGAAACAGTGCTTCCCTCCCCTCATCCCTGACACCTGGTGTCAGTTAATTGCATGCCTCCTGGGCCCAGCCCTGCAAGGGCAGGAAGCACGCCCTGTCCCTCTCTCTGAGGGAAGGAGATCTAGTGGACAGAAATGGACCGAACATGACTTGGAGGGGGCAGATCACCAACTACATGAATCCTCCCAGGCCCCTCCCATGGGGCTGCGTTTCCTTCCATGACCCCCAGATGTGCCTGGGGAAGGTCAGGGGCATTCTGCTGATCTGACAGCGCTGATGCTGCTGGCCCCGCCCCGTGGCTGCAGAGCACACATGTCTGCTGGCCAGCGTCTTTCCCGCCAGAACGTACTGGTGGCCTCAGCATCGCAGCATGGAGTAAGGGACCCTGGAGTCCTGTGTGCTCCACCTGCGTCAGCTCCTGCAGTGCTCTCAGCAGTGCTCTAGCAGGGATCGCAGCCTCAGCATGCCTCGTAACCTTGCTTGCTGGTGCACAGATTGCTGGCCCCAGGAGCTCCTGATTCAGCAGGCCAAGGGTGGGGCCTGCGAGTTTGCGTTTCTCACAGCTGACAGGTGATCCCGGGATGCTGTTGGTCCAGGAAGGGGGGTGTTATCATCACCTCAGTCAGAAGGAGGAATGACAGGTTCAGAGAGGTAAAGTGATTTGCACAAAGCCACACAGCTGTTAAACGCTGTGCTCAGCTGCGTAGCAATCGCCCTTCGATTATGGTGCCAGTCCCCAGCTGATCTTCCCATTGGCCTGCAACACACTACTCGCCGCCCTGCAGTGCTTGCAGTCTTCCCCGCAGACCACGAGCCTCTGCCCTGAAGAGACTGAGCGTGACTCCAGTGCCAGGCAGGCAGGGTAAGGTGCTACAAACAGAGGCACCTACCGAGCCCTCTGAAAACATGGGAACCAGCACTTTCAGATGGGAAGGAGCTGAATCAGGAGGGCCTCATGGAGGGGGAGCTTTGAGCTGGACCCAGAGGATGGCTAAGGCTGCAAGGTGGCTCCTCCATAATATTCACTCCATTGCAGGCACATGCCCCTCTGCATCCCCCTGACTAGACAGCCTAGCCCCAGAGCACCTGCTCTTAACTTCCCTCAACTCCCCCAAGAATGGAAAGGAAGAGCAGGGGAGCGAGAAATGAAAGGAGGGAGGGTGGAGAAGAGAAGGAGGTAGGGAGGGCTCTGTTTCTGGGGTGAGAGCAGCTGCTGCTGCTACTGTCACAGGTCACGTCAATAGCTCTGGTGCTCGGTGCCTGCAGACGCCAGGAACAGCACAGGCATGCAGGACTGGTGGAGGTTAAACGTAGCCTCAAGTTGGGAGGTCATTCTTCAATTTCTAATAAAAATGCCGAAGTAGGGATGACGCACAATAAATCAACCTCCCGCGAGTCTCATCTCGGGGCAATCTTTTCAATTATCTGCTTGCAAGGTGTGCAGCTCGTATGATGATCAGAAGCACTTGGCAGGGACGCCGGCCCTGGCCCTGGCCCGCACACCAGCCTCTCGCACCTTGAAATGGGCAAAGGTGGCTGGGCAGTGAGGGCAGATCAGACCCCAAGGAGAGGGGTACCAGAAGCAAAAATGAGATTGGGGACCAGGTGACAGTCCCCTGGCCCAGAACCAGGGGTGGGTGCATCCACAGCATCTCAGAGAAGATGTCTCTGGGCACCTACTGTGTTCCAGGTGCTAGGGACTCAGCAGTGGCAAGCTGCCCCACCCACGTGGAGCTGGCCCTCCAGCAGGGGAGAGAGACAACAGACACAGATAGGACCCAAGTGACAAAAAACAGGCTGAGACACACAGAGGTGGTCAGGAAGGCCCTTCTGAGCTGACATTTGAGCTTCTCCAAGCAGCTTTGCCACTTATGAGCTGGGTAACTTGGAGGAAGTTACTTGACCTCTCTGAACCTATGTGAAGGCTCGAAAAAGGGAGGAGGCATCATCAGCACATGGTGGGGGCCATGGGAGAGTGAGGTGCTTCTCAATTGCCTCCCTGCTCACCTCTTGTGCCCACATTCTCCCCCTCCCCCTGGGGCCGTCCCTGACTCCCACACAGACACCACTCCTCCTTCCTCTGCAGTGTCTTCTGTCCTCAGATGGCCTGTACCTGCTCTGTGTGTCGAAAGTGGGCTCATGTCCTTCACCCCTACAAGACTGGGAGAGGACACGTGAGGGCCAGGGGCCCAGTTTGGCTTGACCCTGCAGGCCCAGCATGGGACATGGCTCGGAGATGTGACAGGTGCTGCCTGGACGGGTGGACAGGTGGGTAAGCAGGTGGGGGCATAGAAGGGTGGGTGAGTGAAGCCAGGGCTTGGGGAAACGAGGGCATCAGGAATAAGGGCACAAGGAAGGGAAGGACTGAAGGACTATTTCTGCCTCAAAGACAGGAGAAATCGGTTCTGAGGAGCAGAGGGGGAGTTTGGGGAACACGTTTATTCATCCTCCCATGCATTTAAACTTTTATTCAGCAGAATGCTGGGTTTCAGGATCTGAAGAGAAAGGGTTCATGGCTGGATTGGGAAAGTGACAAATGAACAGTGAGTGTGTGCTGTGGTCAGCACTGTTTGAGAGAAAGTTTAGAAGAGCTGCTCCCTTATTGGCACGAAAAAGGCTGCTGCCGGGGTCCTCAGCACCAGGTGGGCCTGCATCCTCAGCGGCCCCTGCATTTGGCAGCAGGGTGGCTTGGCACCATTTCTTTGCCACCCCTGGGCAAGCCTGCCCACGCCCGAGCCTCAGCTCTGAAGCTAATGCCTGCCTGGGGTTCCCTGGGGACCACTACCCGGCAGAGGCTTGCGGATGTGGCGGATTTCTTGGGCTACCCCGTTTAAGCCACACAGGGATGGAATTATTCTCCCCCACTTGCAGATGAGGAACCAGAAGTTCAGAAAGGTGAGCCGTTTCACCCAAGGTCCTCTAGCTGCAGAGACCAGGGGCCAGATTTTTGTATCTGGGACAGGTGACCCTGAACCCCAAGCCCTTCTCACCAGGCTGTGACGCTGCTCTGCATGGATGTCCCATCTCCGTTGCCCGGGTAACTTCCCTCCCGGCCCAGTCGTCACCCCTCCCGGAGCGTGATTCTTGCACCTGACAGCATAATCTTCTGTGACATCTTAATCGGCTCCCAGGCAACAGATGGGTGGGAGTGGTGGCATTGCCCTCAGTGAGTCAGCAGAGCCTGGACACCCACCTGCCACGCCGCAGCCTTAACCCTTGCCTGCCTACCGCAAGCCCTGGTCAGGTTGGTGATCGTGGCTGGTTTTGGAGTCAGACAGATACTGTTTCAGATTTAAGCTTTGCTACTGAACCTTTCTAAACCTCAACTTCCCCACCTGGAAAATGGAGGTAATCACGCCAGTCCCGCTAAAACACAAAATCAGATGAGGTCTTTGCGAAAGGGGTGCATGTGCTGTGCCATCTAAAGGGACTGGGGACCTGGCGGTGGTTATTACCATCATTGCGCTCTGAGCCAGCTGCTCTCAGAGCCGGGTGAGCAGAAGAGGAGACACATATGTCCTGTTATGCCTTGAATTGTGTCTCCACAAAAAGATATATTGGTGTCCTTACCCCTGCTACCAGTGAATGTGACCTTATTTGGAAATGGGGTCTTCACAGAAGTAATCAAATTGAGATATGGTCAAACTGGAGGAGGATGGGCCCTTAATCTAGTATGACTTGTATCCTTATAAGAAAACAGAATTTTGGACCCAGACACAGAGGGAAGGTGATGTGAAGACATACACAGGACACCACATGAGACAGGGGCAGAGACTGGAGTGATGCTGTCGCAAGCCGGGGACACCGCCGGTCGCAGGCCACCGCTGAAGCCAGGAGAGGCAAGCAAGGCATCTTCCCAGGGGCACATGGCCCTGCCAGCACCTTGGATTCAGGCTTCTAGCCATTAGACTGTGGGAAAACACATTTCTGTTGTTTTAAGACATCCAATTTGCCGAACTTTGTTATGGCCACTCTAGGAAGCGAACACACCTCCTAACAGGACAAACGTCCATTCAAAGTCCTGTTGCTGGACTCACACAGACCCTGACGTACAGCGGGGGTGCCACTTTGCTAAATGACCATCAGCAAGTCACTTAACCATTCTCCCAGAGGTACGGCCCAAGATGTCAACCGTGCAGGCACCTCAGTCAAGTGCACAGGTGAGAGTTTCTATTCCATGGCATTACCACAAGCACTGATGTTTTAGGTTCGCATGGAAAGTCCCCAATCTCCCATCTCAGGGCCCTGCATTCAGTAGCCGTTGGCTGGTTGGCTGAGTTCCTGGAAGGCTCCTCTCCGAGCCAG
Source organism: Lepilemur ruficaudatus (assembly GCA_963574885.1). Lineage (NCBI taxonomy): Eukaryota > Metazoa > Chordata > Mammalia > Primates > Lepilemuridae > Lepilemur > Lepilemur ruficaudatus. The sequence continues at coordinate 104,078 of CAUYRT010080931.1, forward strand.
CCCTTCCTGCCCATCCTGCAGCCAGCGGGGCAGGCCAGGCAGGAGAGAGGCGCTTTGATGCTGCTTCCCGCTCACCCGCTCGCTCCTTTTCCTCCCTCTCTCCTTTTCTTCTGGGCTCCCTCCCTAGCTGAGACCTGGCTGGCTTGGGATTCCAGAACAGTTCTGCCTCCCTTTGATGTCCTTGCACATGTGGGGAGGGGGCAATCCTGGGGGTTTCTCCAGCTGGGAAGAAAGGCAACGCAGAACGTGTTTCCTTTCACACGGTTTCACGGGTCTCCCGGTCTTCCCCGCAAAGTGGCAGCTTCCTCTTTGAGGAGACTCAGAGGCTGAAGTCCTCTCTGGTCCTCCAGTAGCAGAATGACCTTGGGCAAGTTAACAGTCACTCCTGTCATTGTCCCCACCTGCCAGATGGGGACCACAGCACAAACCCCACGTGGCTGGGAAGACTCACTGGGTAATGCGTTTAGAGAGCCAGCCCATAGCAGGTGTTGGGCAAGTTCATGGTGGTAACTATTATGCCATTAATTTTCTCCACATGCCTCACATGTGAGAAGCAAAACCGTTCACTAAGCTGTTTGCCATAGACCACAGCCTCTCGCATCTCTGTGTTGTCACCTGTTGAATGGGTTCACAGTGCCTGAGTATAAGGGTTGTTGGCACACTCAATAAGATCAGGAAAGTGCCTCACGCAGAGCCAGCGTCCCTTCTCTGCCTTCTGTTGTCCTCACTGCCCTTCTCTGTATTGTGAGGCTAAAGTCTAAATGTCAGCCGAAATCCTTCTTCCAAACTCGCCTTCAAGACGGAAACTCCACCGCACACCCAACAGACAGCCAAAGGCTACCGCAGTCACTGCCCAGCCCCGTGAGCCCGGGGGCGGGATTTCCTCTCTGCACTGGGACAGTCCAACTGCTACTCCTGCCTGTGCAGTGGAGCGGCGTGCTGGGCTTACCTCTGTTTCTGGAAGGGCTGTAAGCAGGACAGTGATGGCTGGGGAGGGCAGCTGGAGCAACTACTATTACTGGGGAAACCCAAAGCCGCCTCATGCTTTCCTTGGACCAAAAGCTCAGAGTATCTGGAAATGCCAGAAGGCAGGGTGCGCTGAGGGAGCCTTGGGGTCCCCTCCCACCCTGCACTTCCCGAACCTTCCCACCTCCCTGCCTTTGCCCTTGCTGTTCCTTCCCTCTGGACCAGCTTATCCTCCACCAGCCATGTCCAAACACTGACCATTCCTCCAGGACCACCCCTCCAGGGCCACCCTTAGCCCAGCGTCCTGCTGAGGGAAACTGCCTGGCAGCTGTCCCTGCAAAGGAGCCACCCTATTTGGACCTGCCTAAGATTGCAGTGGGTTAAAGTCTAAGGCTATCAGCCCCTGGATGGGGTTTAGACCCAGGTGGAGAGAGCTCTCTCAGGAACTTGAAAGAGCTCCCTAGCTGTGTCACCTCCAGGGAAGTGTCTTGACCTCTCTGGCCCTTGTCATCCTACTTGCAAAAAGACCTAACCAGAGAGTCATCTAAAGGCTCAGATAAAACATGGGATGGGAAGCAGCTTTATTTTCTGGGGTGTGCTATAAAAACCTGGAACCAAGTCTGTTCCTGTAGCATCATTCCACTTGATAACAGGAATCTTCTGGAAAGTCCACTGACCTCTTTTAGTCAGGAAAACCTTCTGGCCGCTTTCTCAGTGCCGGGCATCATGCCAGCACTTCACGTGCTTTACCTAGATTGCTCCTCACAACAGCATAAGGTGAATAGACTCATTAGGCCCATGTTATGGAAGAGAAAACAGCCATAGAGAGGTCAGTAATGTTCATAAAGTCACAGTGAGTGTGAGAGTGACTTATTCAATCGTTCAGAAGTATTTATTGAGCAGCTGCTATGTGCTGGGCTGTACACTAAGGGCTGAGCACTGTTCAGGAGCAAAAAAAAGTACCTGCCATTAGAGGGCTGAAGTTCTAGTGGGGACATACAGATAAGAAATAAGTAAGCAGATAACAATGAAATTCCGGGGGGCAATGCACACTCTGAGGCCAAACAAAGCAGGATTTCAGAAATGATTACGGGGTGGTGGTGGGGGGTGTCTATTGTTTTAGAGAAGGTGGGCAGGAAGCCTTCTCCAAGGAGGCAACCTCTGAGCAGAGACTCTGAAGGAAGTGAGGGACCACGAGAGTATCTGAGGAAGGGCATACCAGGCAGAGAAACAGCCAGAGCTGGCATCCGGAGGCAGGGGTGTACTGGGCATGTTTGGCCAACTGCAAGGAGCCCAGTGTGGCTACCAGATTGAGCCAGGTCTGGTGGTGGAGGTGGAAGGATTGGGAGATAACGCTGGGGGATGTGGGAGAAGGAGGACGGACCCTGTAGAGGACTGCAGGCCCTGGTCAGGACTTTGGGATGGGGGAAGGAGGAGATTGCTAAGCCATAGCCCCAGATGCACTGTGCTCTGTCCTCCGTATACTGGGCAGATGACCCTGAGCCATCCACAGGGCATGGCGGGTGGAAAGACACTGGCTTGGGGCCATGAGGTGGGGTTGGGATGCCATCTCCAGCATTGGCCAGTCTAAGTCACTTTGCCTTTCTGAAGCCTGCCTTTCTCACCTGTAAACCAGCAGTCTCTCAGGGTTGCTGGGATGGCAGAAAGGACTCACTGGGCATCCGAACTGTCAGATTGCTGAGCCCTTGGGCTGTGCTGCACAGCTTCCAGAACTTTAGAGGTGTTCTCATTAATTTAATCCCCAATATAACGAGAAACCGAGGCCCAGAGAGGTTTGGTAACCTGTTGGAGGCCACAAAGGTGAAAGGGTGGAGCCAGGGTTTGAACTCACAGAGCAAACTCTGGAATCTCCTCTGTGTTCTAAGGGTGGCTTCTTTCTGCTCTCTCTCCATGCCACCTTTCCCACCTCTGTGCTCATGGCCACCCTTACCTGACAAACATGCTCAGGTCTAGCTCAGGTTACTGAGGGCCCTGAGGAGTGTGTTTAAACAAGTGTGCCTGAGCAGGAAAATCAAACAGATAGGGACCCTCTGGCTGCTGAGGGGACCACCCCAGGACTACAGTCCAAATCTGATAAGATAGAATCTATTTTCACTGAATTGGACCACAACAAGGACTCACTGTTTGATCAGATAGGGTGTCTCCCCAGGGATGCAATGGTCCCCATCAGTGGGGTGGTCCTGCAGCCCTGGCTGGGACAGGAGAAGCCAAAGGGGGCTAGGAGCACCCTAGTCTGAGGAGGGATACTGCAGGGAAAAGTTGGGTAGGAGACTGTCAGGAGAATAATTCTCTCTCCTCTGCCAGAAAACCCAGGGAGGGAAACTCAGCATTCCCAGAAAGGTGGACCTCTGGATATTCTAGCACCACGTGTCCCCCCAGCCCACTTCCCACTCCCCACAACCTGTCTCTGGACACACTCGGGGACACAAGCAGCCCAGGGCGCACTGCAGGAATGGAGGCTAGCTTGGTGGAGACAGCCACTGGACTCAGAGGCCACACTCACCTTTCTGAACGACCTCTCTGGACCTCAGCTTCCCTATCTGTGGAGGAAGGGGTAACTACAACCCAAGTTCAAAGAAGGTTTAAACAGCAGAACAAGCAGCCAAGGGGTGTGACTTCAGCTTTCTTTTTAAAATGTCATTTAAGAAATATATCACCAACATTGCGTGCACTGTCCTCACCTTTGACCCCAAGGCTCTGCCCTCTGGCCCTAACCCCAACCCAGTGGAGCTGGCCCAGGAGAGTGTTCTTGGTTAGGGGCCCAGGTGGGCTAGTGACAGTGCCTGGCAGTCACCTCCCCTCTGATGTCCCCTCTTTATGCCAGGCTCTGTACTTGTCTTGGGGACACACACAAATTCTGGAGAGCTGCTGCTGACAAGGAGGCTGCCGAGCCACCCCCATGGCCATGCACAGGGATTGAAGCTGTGACATCCGGATGCAACTTTCTCTGCCTTTCCTGGGGGGGGGGAAGGCCACAGCTGGAGCCTCCCAAGCGCCGCCATGCAGTGGACCTTGCTGGAAATCACGTGGGGTGCCAGAAGCATCTCAGAACTGTGTGTTTTAATATTTGCTTTTGCTCGTGCAAATTAACTCCAGTTTCCCCATGTATACACTAGGGGTAAAAATAGAGTTGCCATCAAGATTAAATGAAACGCCAAGAGCTCAGAACAGTGCTCAGCAAGAGAATAATTGTGTAATACCTGTTAACTGTTATTAACCGGAAATATGATTCCTCATCCTGGTATTCGGCTCCCCAGTTCCAGTCTCCCCGGACTCAGATCCTCCTCGCACAGGTGCAGGAAGACACAGCGGGGCTCAACCAGTCCATTACAAGGATGCGGCGCCTGGTACTCAGGCTACCATAGTTTGGCCCAGGGCGGGGTGGAGCCCGGGACGCGGCGGAGCGAGAGCGGGGCTTTGCGAGGAGCCGCGGCCCCGCCCTGTCCGCCGCCCTGTCCCGCGGCCCTCGAGTATGCGCGCGTTCGGGATCTGAGGGACTGGCACAGTCTCAGCGGCCTCGAACTTCAGCGCCAGGCCCGCTCGCGGTGCGAGGAGAAAAAGAACCAAAGCCGGCGGCATTTGCGTCGCTCACGGCCCGCTCACTCTATGCCGAGGCTGGAAGGCCACAACCAGGGACTCTTCCGGCGCGCACGCTGTGGCCGAACCTGCACAGTGGCACTGACTGGTTCCAGTCCAGTCCAGAGCACCCGGATTCTGCTGCAACTCTTGTAGTGTCCTTTTCCTCATCTGGAAAGTGGGGTGCTCACCTCGGGGACCGTTGTGAGAATTAACTGTGGTGATGCATTTGAAGCACCTGGCACGTAGTAGGTGCTCAGGTTCCCTCCAGCGTCCCTTCGAGCTCCAGGCACCAAGCCCCGCCCGGGATCCCCACCCTGCTCTCACTGACAAGGCGGAACACGTGTCCTCCGAACCTACCAGGGCAAGTGCTCCAGGGAGCCCCACACCTTAGTGTCCTTTGCACCCCAGTCCTAATGAGCGGACATGGAGTGGGCAAAGGTCCAAGCCTCTGGTCACAGGTGGCACTACTTAGGGGGATGACTCGGGTTCCTTGACCATTCTGGGGATGAGCACTGGATTGGGGTCAGACAATCTGCAATTTTTCTGACAACCTGCACTGTCAGAAACATTGGCCCTTGGCCCTCAGTTCACAGCCTGGATCTGTTTTTTTCTCAAACAGAACTGAGGTCCTCGACATTTGATATATTACGGAAAGACTCGACAGTGTTCAGGACTCTCAAGTAGGTGGTGGGCAGGAGGGGAGGAGCAGGACAGTATGGTAGTAAGAGCTGATGAAGACCCATTTCCTGGATGGGAGGCGGTCCCACAAACGCTGCAAGCATGGCACTGTATTTTAACACATTTCGTCTTTTGCAAGGGTGGCAAGAGAGGCTGCTCCCAGTTCTGCCAGTTTCTGGCTCAGAGACTTGGGGAAATGGCTACTCTTTGGGTCTCAGTTTCCCCACCTATGGAACATGGGTGTTACACCAAGTTTCTAGTCTCTTGTAGTTGTGGAGTTTTCTTCTGGGTCTGAAGGAAAGCCTGTGGGGGCTTCAGTGTTAACATTCCTCCTCCTCCCCGCACCAATCCCTCCGCTTGATCTCAGCAGCTTCTGTGGCTGTGGGCTGACCTGGGCCCAGAAAAGTGCAAGAACAAGGGTCACATGGCACTCCCAAACCCCTAATGAGGACTGCCCTTTCCCCACAGCAACCCCAAGATGTGAGGTGGAGGGTGGCTGTGGTGAGCAAGAGACTATGGCTGGGGAAGGGAGACTGAGGGAGGGAAGGGACTTGTCCAAGGTCTCACGGAGGTCACTGAGTTGCTAAGTCATTGAGTCTCCATTTCCCCAACTTTCCCACATAAAAATCACTATTGATTTCCATCTAAAAGGCAGGCTCCGGCGGGCTCCCCGCTCCTCCTTTCCTCCTCAGCACTGACTGGGCTTTGGTGCATGCTGGAGGCTTCCCTGCCACTGTCTCCTCAGGACTTCTGCTCTACCCTAGGAGGAACACTCCTCGGTCACTTCACTGGGTGAGCACCACTTGTTGTCACTCAACCAGGCCCAAGGATAGCAAAGGCTGGAGGGCAGGGGAGCAGGGCGCAGGGTGTAGGCTGGGCGCTGCCTTTCCTGGTCCTGGAGGTCTGAAGGGTTAGCAAAGAGGGTGGAGACTCCCTGTGGCAGGAGGTCACTGATTTCTAAGCCCTTAAGAGGGGAGTGAACTGCCAGGAGGGAACTGGCTGGCGTCCAGCCTAGGTGCCTTGGGCTGGGCCAACTGCCTCTTCAGAACAAAGGCGCTGCTCTGCTCGCTGTGGCCCTGGGCTCTGAATGGTTCCCACCCTCTTTCCTCCCTCCCCAGGATGCTCTGCATTCAAATGCCATTTCCATGCAGGTTCAGGGTAGTGGGGGTGAAGGTCTCCGAGGCGGTACCTCCTGGCTCTGCCCGGCCTACTGCGGCCTTTGCCGCACTCCTTTTCCATCCTCACAAGGGCCATGGGGGAAGGTAGTAATACCCTGTGCAGGTCCCCAGATGTGGGGACAGGGCCCCGAGGAGAAGTTACTAGCTTGGAGCAGCAGAGACCAGGGTGGGGCGGGCACTCACTGCTGCTGCGGAAGGCGCGCCGGCTGCTCCAGAAATTGCAAACTGCCTCCAGAAGGAACTTGCAATCGCTTTGGAGTAACTTGAGGGCAGAGATTCAGACATAATTACAGAAGGGGGGGAGAAGGTGGGAGAGACTATGGGAGAAAGCAAATGAAAGGCAGGGAGGGAAAGAGGCACCTAAGGAAGAGAACAGAAGGACAGCAGGGCAGCAGCTGCGAGATGGAGATCTGCCCAGAGACCAAGAGAGAAGCACTGAGACGGAGACCTGCCTCATAGACAGAGACGCAGAGTCAGACAGAGACAGATAGGAGGGTACAAGAAAGCAATGTCCAAAGCTGAGAGTGACAGAGTCCTAGAGAAAGAAGAGGGTGTGTGTGTGGGAGCGGTAGTGTCAGTGAGAGGGCACCAGGGGCAGCCCCCCCCGCCCTCCCCAAGCGGCAGCTCCCTACCTGCCTCTAGTCCGTGGGGCTCCCTGTTCAGGAAGGGGTGGCCCCCAGCTCAGCTGCCCTCGATGGTGAGGCACAGGCTGCCTTTCCGAGGGACAGTCTCTCCCTGGGCTCTCCTCAAGTCTCCTCTTTTCCAGTCTCAGCTTGGGCCTTTCTTGGCATCCCCAACTTGCCTTCCATTTTACTCAATATTTCGGCCGGAGGATCTTGGGTTCTCAGCGTCCCTGTCTCCACAAAAGACCTTGCCCCAGCTCTCCAGCTTGCCGCCTCTGCAGGACAGCTCTGCCTTCTTGTGGCTCTTGCTCACTCACTGTTCCTGCCCTTCTCTGCCCAGTTTAAAGCCGAGGCTCAGAAAAATTGGCCCTTGGCCCTCGGTTCACAGCCTGGATCTGTTTTTTTCTCAAAGAGAACTGAGGTCTTCGTTCAACATTTGATAAATTTACGGAAAAACTTGACAGTGTTCAGGACTCTCAAGTAGGTGGTGGGCAGGAGGGGAGGAGCAGGACAGTAGGGTAGTAAGAGCTGATGAAGACCCATTTCCTGGATGGGAGGCGGTCCCACAAACGCTGCAAGCATCGCTGTATTTTAACGAATTTCGTTTTTTACAAGGGCGGCATGAGAGAGAGGCTGCTCCCGGAAGAGGAAGGGAGTGGATTTCAGAGTTTCAGACCCACCTGAGTCCAGATCCGGCGCCACTGCTAACTAGCTGTGTGACCCTGAGCAAGACACTTAACCTCTCTGATTCTATTCTTTCGCCTTGAAAACGAAAGCCGATAATAATACCTATCTCCTAGAGTAGAGAGGATTAAATCAGATAAAGTTTGTGAAACCTCTGACAAGAGTCCTGCCACCCAGTTCACTATGTCACTTCTCCTCCCGGCATTCCCTCCTGCCCTTTGCCCTCTTTGGCCTGGGCAGAACCCAGGGAAGAAGGGCGAGCCTTCCTCTGCCGGGGGTAGGCAGAGCAGGATGGAAGACGTTTTGGTCGACCCTGGTCTGCCTGACATCTCCAGGCTTAAATAACCGTGGGCCTTTGTTATTCCTCGGCAGCAAAGTGGTTCGTTACGCCTGATTGGTCTAATTGCTTTGAAATGGGATATATTATCTATAATTATAGAGCTCTAGGAGGAGCCTGCCGGCCACTGCTTTCATCTTCCCCAAGTGCACCCTCATGTCGCGATCACATTAACTTGGGCCATTTGAAAGAGAGGCTCTCGTTCCCCCGTGGATCCTGCGCCCCCTTTTCCGAATTTAAAGACACAAGGAAGCCCAGGCCTGGGCAGGAGGGAGAAGCCAGCGGGGGGAGGGCGGGAAGGGGTAAGAAGCCATGGAGTAGGGTTTGTCAGTTTCTCCCCCGCGCGGGGTGAAATCCACCGCGCTCGGACAGTGCCCACACTCAGGTTGGGCCCACTTAGCAGAGGAATTAGCAAGAAGGAGAAAACACTTTTTACAAGTAGTTTTTGACTTCGCCTTTTTAAAAGGGTACCCAAACTCTTAAAAGGCACAAGTTCTGCCCAGGTCCCAGGAAGGCAGGGAGCGTTTTGCTCCGGGTCTGTGCTGAGGGTCTGCAGCCGGTAGCCGAGGACTCCCGGGGTTCTTGGGAAAGCTGTGAAATCCTCCCAGAATTAAGTGACTCCAGTTTCCCAAACCTGACTCCCAGCCTCTCTCTTCCTGGCGACAGAGACCAAAAAAGTGGAGATGGCGGAGTCCGGAGGGGGGGGCCCTTCCGCAGATTGGGAGACCCTGTGACGGCGCTTGCTGTCTGTCCTTCAACCCCCAACCCCTCCACAAAATGCCTCCTCTCTCTCCCCCTCTGCCGCCCTCCTGGCGATTGGTGAATTCCCACCAAAATAAATCGTTCCGGGTAATCGGTTTTCATAGCACATTCATTCTATTAAAGAGGACTGTTTGGGGCTCGCTAATTGCCGGGGGATCCCACTGAGCTGAACATTTTAAAATATGCACGCGGGATTCCTGGGCCCAGGCCACAAAATGCATTAGAAAATGGGGGAGGGTTAAATAAAAACCCGACGGAGAGGACAACCAATGCTGAACTGAGGGGCCAGCCTGCAGCTCTTCCAATCTGTGCGGCAACACCCAGATGGTAACAACCATCTTTAAGACGGGGTCCCTCTAAAAATTAATGTTTGCGGGGCGGGGGGGCGGAATATCTAGCAACAGCACCACCCTTCCCCACCACCCCACACTCTGGTAAAATGGGCGTATGAGGAAAAAAATCCAAACCCACCACCAGTTTAGTTGCCCAGAAAGTAGACGAAGGACAATCCATCTTCAGGATCTGAAATTCAGATGCGCTTTGTTGGGGGGCGGGAAGTGCTTTAGGATGCCAGAGTAGAGGGGAGATGGAGCGATGGGGGAGGGGAGGGAAGTCGGCAAGGATGGAAGCGGAGCGCCAGTGCGGAGCTTTATCTGCGGCGGGCCAGCCCTGCCCTTGCCAGGCATGAATTACAGCCCGGCTGTCTCAGCTGCAGCGGCGCGCGGAGAAATGCCGGGGTGGAAGCGCCTCGAGGTTAGTGCAGGCGGTGAGATAACAGGCGCAGCTCCGGGCCTGTCAGCTCTCTGAACCCAAGAGCCAGGAAATCTGTAAAGGCCCAGACAAAATGAGCGCAGAGCATGCTCCCTCTCACTGCCCCCAAACTCGTGCCTTTCCTCCCGAGGAAAGAACAGCACGCCCCGGGAGACAGACATTTTCTTTCCTTTCTCGAACTCCCTTCTCCGAGTCCGTGGGCACCTTCGCCTCGCAGCCCAGTGGTGGACCAGTGGGAGAGCCCCGCGCTACTCTGTCACCGATTCCAGCCTGAACTCCTCGCCCTCTGCAGACGCACTCTGCTCGCCTTGCAACGTCTGCACGCGGTTAACCCGCTGCGCGGGGCAGGAGCACACAGGAACCCAGACCGAACCAGAAAAGAAGATGCGGTGGGGTTCAGGACCCGGCTCGGGAAGCCGAGGGGCGGGCTGCAGGCAGGGGCTGCGGGCCCACGTGGTTTGCTCCCTGGAGGCGGGGGTTGGTAGGGGGCGCGACTTCAAGGGCCTAACCGCCCGCTGCAGCCTTTGATCCGGCCGGCGCTGGCGCCTAAAAACAACATCCTCGTCTGCCTACTAGGCGCGCTGAGGGATCGTGACAGATCGTTTATCCCCGCAATTAGCGATGCGGCCCTTCTCAGGCCGCCCGGGCCCCGGCCCGAATCCTGGCCTCGCTGCGCTCCTCGCCCGCTTACAGCCGTGAACTCCGCAGGAGCCTCCTTTGCGCCGTGAGGCTCCGCGCTCGGGTTCGAGCCCCAGCTCAGCACTGAAGCAGGCTTCTAACCTGGCGGACTCCAAGTGGGTCCAGAGCCCCTGAAATTTTCTGCGCAGTTACGTGTAATGTGTTTTTGCTGGTGTGCATTTTTCTGGGGAGAAAGTTCTTAGCTGTAGCAGATTCTTAAAGTGATCCGGAGCCAAACATTTGGAGATGGGGGACGAGGGTGGAACAAAGACAAGATTCGTCGGAAAGACACACTGCTCGCTTAAAAAATGACCTAAAAACGCGGATGGTCCTTTGTTTCCTATCGCCCTTTAACTGGAGTGAGATTCCGGATGGACTGCGGAGGGGGTTGTTCTGGCGAGAATTTAATTAGAAATGCGAGTGATAGAAATTCGCGGTTCCAGCTAGGCTGCTAGCAAGGTGTTTGGCCTACAGCCTTGTGGCGCCCCAGTTCGCTCAGCTTTACAGTGAGGTCCTAGAGTCTTCTATACTTGAACCCTCAGGCAAACCTGCGGGGTCCCCCATGCACCGCGCGTCCAGCCGGCCCCACCGAGCTAGAGGCCCCAAGCCCTGCCCAGTGCCTGAGTTGCAGTCTTGGGTCCCTAAGAACCTGGAGAGCAGACATGAGTTTCACAGAAGCGAGTATTCCGGAACCTTCCCAAAGGCATTAACATATCTCGGAGCCTGTGGAAGATGCGAACCTACCGATAGCTCAGGCGTGCGCAGCCGGACCCCTGCCGCCAGAACCCGGACGTGGACCGGGTAATAAAGTTCCCGCTCTAGGAATTCATTTTCCTTAATCTGGACGCCCCTAATCTACAGCTTTTATTGCGCCCAGTTAAAAGGCGAGAGGATTCGCTGCCCCTCCCCGCTCGGACAATTACCCCTAAATCGCCACGGCAACCTCTGGTGTTTCCCGGAGATTAGAAGGGCCCATCCCGGTGAGCCGCCAGTCACCTCCGCTAGCTCCCCGAGAGCCGCTGGCCTGGGCGGCAGGATAATCGGCGGTAAAGACGAGGCGCAGAAAACGGCCAAACCCAGACACGGTTTGCATAGATGTTGCATCTCCCTCTACCCCAACTGATTTTTCTTGGTTTTTTTACTTGCAAAAATAAAATCACGTTTCCTCCGAAATTGGCAAAATAAAAGCCCAGCACCGAGGATCCACCACTAGAAACCATACTCTCCCTCCATCCCGTCCCCTCCCCCAAATGTGCCTCTCCCCTCCAGGATCAGCGACTCAGAGATAGGGACGTGTTATTGTTTCCGCGGACGCGTTGGGGTCATAGTAAGGCCAGACCGGTGTTTTGTTGCCATTTTTCTTAGTTTTATTTCAGTGAATTCTGTATCAAAAGGATCCAGCACCTCCTCTCCCCAACCGGTCACCGGTATAGGTGGTGTGACTTTCATGAGAGAGGTTTCGAGAGTGAAAAATACACAGCGTGTATGAAAACGGATCGTAGATTCCAGACAATATTATGCATTCTCGTATCTTTAGCACCATGGGAACGTGGCTTCTTTCGGCAAACTTTTTAGTCCAGCTCTTAGAGACAAAGGCCAACTTTTACCCGGAGGTAAAATTTTGAAGATGGAAACAGAGGAATAAATTGAAAGTGATTTTAGAAAGAAGTTACTATTATGCCTTCAACTTACTATAACTAGCCATGCGTATCTTATAATGTACACGAGGAATACATAAGAAATTATCTCAATTCAAATTATTGTCGTAGAGAAAGGGGGGTCCGACTTGGAGAGGAGGACTGAGAGAAACCCAGCAGCAGACTAAAGAAAAACGTGAAAGAAGCGGTAGAAGAGGGAAACAAGGAAGGGGCAGAAAAAAGGAGTGGGAAAGAGGGGCTGCAAGGGAAGGGGAGGAGAGAGGAGGGCAGAAGAGAAGGAACCAGAGCATGGAAAAGTCCCCTGGATCACAGAAAGATAGAGACCCAGGGGGACCCAGAAGGAGAGGCCGCCAGGGCTTTGGGGCGGATGAAAGTTTCCCGGGTACCCCCTCCCCTCGCCTGTCCTCCCCCGGCCGGGTCCTGCCCTGCGCGCCCGCAGGCCCAGCGCGCCGAGGGCAAGTCCCCAGGAGCGCTGCCCAATGGATCGCTCCGGGCCCGCCCCCTCGCGCGCTGATTGGCCGCAGCCGCGCTGGCCTCGCCTTATTAGCAAGTTCTCGGGGGAGCGGCGGACGACCCCGAGCCGGCCGGTGCTCCCGGGAACTCGCCTGCGAGGCGGCGGGGCGTGGAGCCAGGCCCAGAGCGCCCGAGCTGGCCTTCTGGGAAGGGGCGGGAGACGAGCGTGCGAGGGTCCGCCCGGCCAGGGCCCCGGGCGTTCCCTGAGGCGGGCCGCGCTCCCAGCCCGCCCGAAGCCCATGCCCGGCGGCTGGCCCGTGCTGCGGCTGGAGAGGGGGCCCAGCTCTGCATGGCCCCGGCTGCTGACATGACTTCTTTGCCACTCGGTGTCAAAGTGGAGGACTCTGCCTTCGGGAAGCCGGCCGGGGGAGGCGCGAGCCAGGCCCCCAGCGCCGCCGCGGCTACGGCGGCCACCATGGGCGCAGATGAGGAAGGGGCCAAGCCCAAAGTGCCCCCTTCGCTCCTGCCCTTCAGCGTGGAGGCGCTCATGGCCGACCACAGGAAGCCAGGGGCCAAGGAGAGTGCCCTGGCGGCCTCGGAGGGCGCGCAGGCGGCGGGCGGCTCGGCGCAGTCCCTGGGCGTCCGGCCCGGGTCGCTGGGCGCCCCAGACGCGCCCTCCTCGCCGCGGCCGCTCGGCCATTTCTCCGTGGGAGGACTCCTCAAGCTACCAGAAGACGCACTCATCAAAGCCGAGAGCCCCGAGAAGCCCGAGAGGACCCCGTGGATGCAGAGCCCCCGCTTCTCCCCGCCCCCGGCCAGTGAGTAGCCAGAACCCAGGAGCCAAGGGAGGGAGCCGGGGTAGGCGTGCGGGACCCGAGGGCGCCAGGCCGCACGCCGGAGGCCTACTTGTCTCGGGCGTCTGCGTACCTGCAGCCGGTACCTGGAGTCGGTGTTAGGGCCCTGTTGGCCGGGAGGCCGACTGGACCCTCTCCCTACTCCCACCCAGGAAGAGGGTTCCAGGCCTCCTCGCCTTGCCTCGATGACGCTATGGATGGGAGTTAACTTGTAGGACACTGGTGTCTGGACACCCTCTCCTCCTGACCCCACCAAACGATTCCGGAAGTCCATGTTCCCTCATCTGATCCTAAACTCTGTTACACCACCCTCACCCCAATAGATGGGTGCCAGCAGTGTGCACATCTTCCCAGTGCTCGGAGTTTCACTTTCTCCTAGAAGCCTGGTGTCCCTCACCCAACCCCAACCAATTTAAAATACCTGTTTCCCAGGAGGTTCCAAAGTTCTTACAAAACTCCACTTCCTACCCCCTCTTGAAGTTTGAGGCAGATAGTTGGTGCTTTGGGCGGATGGATGATTTAAGGGGAGGGGACACTCAGGTTCCAGTGGAGGGGGCGGGGCACCAAGTCAATTAGGGGAAGGCGCCCCCTCTAATCCTGTCGGAAGCTCCCATGCATCTCAGACTGGACCCAGTGAAGTGGACTCCGGACGCCAAAGGCACTTTTGGGGATAGTTCCAAGGCTTCGTGGCCCCCTGGCTTCTCTGCCCAGTGAACAGGCTCGGAGATATTTCAGGAGCACGGGAAATTCCCAAGTTTTCCTCGTTTCCTCCGATTATTTTGTGCTGCATAATAGCAGCCCGAATTCAATGGCGTGATGCTGAGGAATGATTTTTATCTGGGGATTAAACGTCTTTGAAAGGCCGTTCCCTCCCTGGGCCTAATGGCTGGAGAAGGCGGCCCCGCGCTGGGCAGTCGCTGTTTAAAACAGTGACGTTTCTCCCGGCGTCCGCCCTTCGGGAGGCCAGACGGAAAGCGAGTCGGGGGACCTACTGCTTCCCGGACTCGAAGGACTCGAAGTGGCCTCGCGGAGAAAAAGGGGGATGTAAACATGAGATTTCGTTTGACTCACATCCTGGTGGTCTGAGCGCCCAAAGGTTTTTCTTTTTTTAAAGAAGTGCAGGGTGGGGGAAGCATATAGTTAGGCAAAACCGGCATGGTGAAACAGCCTCCGTTTGAATTCACTCTGTTAAGCTGCAGCACAGGCAAAGTGTCCTTTCTGAGACCTGGGAATTTGGTTAGGGCCTGGGGTCCCAGGACTCCAAGCAATGCCTGTTGCCCTGGGAATAATTTGTTTCACTTTATATCTGGCCTCAGCGCCCAGGTGGCCCAATCCCTGCCCTGTACTAGCCCTCCACCTCAGTGCTCGCCTACTGCCCAGCCTTGAGGTTAATTTTGAAGCCAGAAGAGAAAAGACAGCTGGGCACCCTTGGTCTCCACGGACTGAGCCACAGGCGCTGGAGCCTCGATCATGCACAGCCCCAACACACATACTGTTTTGAGTGTGGCCAGAGGGCCAAGGTGCCAGGGGTGAGAGAAGTCCAAGAAACAATTGAGACAATCAGAAGAAAAAGTCCCATCAGAATGAAGGAGCCCCTTCTCCGCCACTTAAAATAACACTTTATATATTTAGGAGAATTGGTCACAGTGTAACCTCCAAGATGTTCCTGTTGCTCCAGGAGTCTACTGGGGACTGACTCTAGAACCCTGTAGGAATGGGCTGTCCCAGGGAAAAGAGACCCGTCACATGTGGAGCTCTGGATTCTATGCCACACAACTCCAGCCTAACTTAGTACTGAGCACTTGATGGGCACAGATGTTAGGCCAATGCATAAAACTAAATGTGCCCTTGAGCTGGGTGCAGGGCCTCTTTCTGCAGTTTCATCATCTGTGTTAATATCCACCTTCCCTCTGTGTGTGGCTGTAAAAGGAGGCCTGCCATGAAAGGCCTTCCTAATCTCCTGTGCAGCGTCAGGGCGGTTCCGCCTCTTCCCAGTTGTGTTTGGGCCTTGAGCATGGGCCTGGGGCCTTGACTATGTGGGTATGTTTCTCCTGGAATCTTAGTTTACTCATTTGCAAAAAATAGACAAGAAATTCTTCGCTGCGGGGGTTGCAGTGGGATTTCGAGAAAATGTTTTCCAAGGTCCTCACACAATGATTGGCACCCAGGCACTTGGCAACAATCAATATCTGGTAGTTATTGGCTATTATTACTACTTCATGGGCTGGTTATGCCCCGCCGCCTCTCTCTCAACCTCCAGTCTTTTTCTCTCTCGGCTCCTTAGGGCGGCTGAGCCCTCCAGCCTGCACACTGCGCAAGCACAAGACCAACCGTAAGCCGCGGACGCCCTTCACCACCGCGCAGCTGCTGGCGCTGGAGCGCAAGTTCCGCCAGAAGCAGTACCTGTCGATCGCCGAGCGCGCCGAGTTCTCCAGCTCGCTCAGCCTCACCGAGACGCAGGTGAAGATCTGGTTCCAGAACCGCCGTGCCAAGGCAAAGAGACTACAGGAGGCAGAGCTGGAGAAGCTGAAGATGGCCGCCAAGCCCATGCTGCCACCGGCTGCCTTCGGCCTCTCCTTCCCTCTCGGCGGCCCGGCCGCTGTAGCGGCCGCGGCCGGTGCCTCACTCTACGGTGCCTCTGGCCCCTTCCAGCGTGCCGCACTGCCGGTGGCGCCTGTGGGACTCTACACGGCCCATGTAGGCTACAGCATGTACCACCTGACATAGAGGGTCCCAGGGTCGCCCACCTGTGGGGCCAGCTAATCCCTGCAGCTCTGGTCTTCTGCAAACAGCAGGAGCTGTGTCCCGACGTGCTCCACTGCGCAGCACCGCCGGACGCCTTCCCTTTGGCCCTCACACTGCTCCGGTTTTGCCTTGGTTGCTCCCTGAGTTCACTCTTTGAAGTCCGATCCCCTTCCAAAAAGTGGCTGGAAGGGTCCCCTAGCACTCTTCTAGAATCTAGATCTACACCCTTGAGTTAAGGATGGGGAAACTGAGGCCAGAGAAGTTAAGAGATTTATCCAGGGTCCCCAGCAGAATTAGTGGTTGAACAGGACTAGAGGCCACATCTCCTGCATGGCTGCTGTCTTGACACCAGGCAGGAAAATCAGAGAAATTAGTGTTTGACGATCTTGGAAATGAGAACAGTCTTCAAGAAAGAGAAGAGCAAGCCAGGGGAGATGGACTCCAGCTCCTTCCATTGGAAAACTTAGGAGAAGTTCAACCGCAAAACATATGCTTTGGGGGGCAGGGGATACACAGATGCATTGCAAAGGTAGGTTGAAAGGACCTTTCTCTTACCAGTACCAGAAAAAGAATTGTAAAATAAAAAAAAATCTCTTTCTATTTAACAGTACATTCTCGTGGCTCTCAAGCATCCCGTTGGAAGGGATTGTGTGTACTATGTAATATACTGTATATTTGAAATTTTATCATCATTTATATTATAGCTATATTTGTTAAATAAATTAATTTTAAGCTACAAAAATTCTCTTTACTGATTTAGTTTTTTATTTTAATTTTACTTCTTGCCATCTCCACATATAAAATTGCTTTTTCAGTTTGAAGGTAGTTTTACACTAGGAACTTTCAACAGTGACAACAGGATATGCAGGGACAGAGGAGGTATCTTTTTTAACACACCAGACAGATCTTCATTAGCAAAGTCAAGTGGAGAATTGAAGCAATTACGCAGGATAATTAGGCTCAATTTTCCAATTCACTTTAAGCTGAAATTGACACTTGCTCAGGCGACCCATAACCAACTCTTGCTTTTTTCTCTCTTTTTAACCTGTCTGTGAAAACAAAGCAAATCACCCAAGTGGTTTGATGACTGTAGACAGCTAATCGAGACAATTCCCACCTCTGCAAACCTGTTTTTCCCACAGGAGGCCAGGTAGGGGATGGAAGCGATTGATTTGCTTCTCTAAGCCACTGCCATTGTACACGCAGTTTGTGCAAACAATTTTGAACTGCCAGAATGTGAGCGACTTCACACCCCCATTATGACCGCTAAAAACAAAACAAAAATCAAACTTTACGGAAAACCCAGGGCGACCATACACCCTTGGCAAGTCCTTTTCTGGGGGCACTGTTCCCAAACCTTCACAAGCTTTTTTTCCCTTTTATGTAGTAGGACAAGCCCAAGCTTCCAGGGGAATAAATTCCCACAAGCACCAAGTTTAGCCTTGGGGGAATTCTGTAAGGACACTGAAGGCAGAAAATGACCCCATAGTAAATAAAGCCTATTAAGTTCCAGGCACCGCTCTGTTCTCTTTCCTGTTGGGGGCCGAGGCTTAATTCTCACCAGACCTGGTCACCCCCTCCCGCAGCCTTCGTAGGGCGGTGGCCGGTGCCTCCAAACTTTACCAGGGCGGCCCCAGGCAGCCTTTGCGGCAAGCCATAAAGAAGGGAAGCTAGTAGACCAAAGGTTGATAGAAACCGAAGTACCTGGCCTTCGGGAGGGGTGAACATCTCCATAGGTGGAGACCCTGAAAACAGAGTCCGCAGAGCTCGGTGTGCAGTTGCTAGCCCCAGGGGCTCAGGGCGGCTGCGGCATTCTAAGTGTGCTCACCGCCCTGCGCACTCACCCCGGCAGGCTGGCGCCCGGCAAGGTCCCGGTTAATCTGGCCCTCGGGTTCTCCAGCCTCGGTAGTTCCGACAAAAGTTTTGTCTCCCCTGGTTGGGGCTGTAGTCTGAACTTGTCACAAGCCGTCTCCCTAAAAGAAAGGAAAGCTTGCGGTGGAGTGCAGTTCTGCCGCACCAGAGGGTCTAGGCGGGGGCCTGAGGCTGTTGGTTTTGGCCCCTGGCTTCTGAAAGGACCGCCCCAAGAGGTCTGTGCCTCTTCGTCCCCAAAAGAGGGGAGTTACGCCTAAAAAGATCTCCGACTCCCACGCCCAGGCGGCTCTCTAAAGGCGCTTGAGGGCTGAAGTGCTTCGCCACGTTTCTTTCTTTCTCTATAAATTAAGCAACCCGCGGATGACGGCGCGCAGGACACCTGGCTCCCACAAACCTTCCGAGTTCCTCCCCGGAACATCACTAGAGACTTTCCTGTCGTGGTTAGAGTATTGAACTCGAAGTCAGACAAGCCTATGTGGTTCAGTGCTGCTCAAGCCTGCCACTTACTGACAGCCCGACCTTGAGATACAGAGATCACGCCATCTTTCTGTACCTCAGTTTTCTCATCTTCGAAATGGGCCTGAGAATCCTCGCCCTCCGCCCCTGGGTTTTGAGGAAGTGTCAGTGAGCCCCCGCGTGGGAGGGCTCCCAGAGAATACCCTGTGGGTTAGCGTTTTCTTGGCTCCTGGTGCGCCCGCAGCGCTGGAGTCCTTTCTGCGCGTCCGTGATAGAGGAATGGCGGGGCGGGGCGGGATCAGGTGTCTCCTCGGCCCGGGCTCCCCGGCCTCCGGGCTCCTTGGAGTTTGGCAATTTAGGGTCGAGGCAAATTTAGAGCAACATAATTGCCGTAATGAGCAACGGCTCGCGCTCTGCAGACGCGCCGCGGCTCCAGCGAGGCGGTAGCTGCAGGCGAGGCGGGCACGCTCCCCCGCCCCCACTCGCTGCGCCTCCGCCCAGGTGAAAGGGGCCCCGCTGCCCTGCGACCCCGGTCCGCGCGCGCCCGCATCTCTGGCTGCCCGCCTTGGGTCAGGGTTTCCTTCCACTTCTGGGCCCTTTCGTTTCCCCCTTTTTGTTTCTCGAAGTCTAGCCCGTTGTTTGCCCCCTTTTTGTTTCTGAATTCCCTCCTTCGACAGGGCGTACACACAGAAGGTGCTCAATAAATGTTGAGGTGCTGGATCAGAGTGGCGTGCTGGTGTGGGGTGAACACTGAGCTACATTCAGCCCAGTGCAGCCGGAATTCGCGGCGGGGCTGCACGCACGGCTTCTCATCCACCCGAGTCCTTCAAACTCGATTGCTTGGTTATCAAGCAAGGGAGGGCGGAGTGCGCAGAGGCTTCCCCGGCCTGGTGCTTTATGGACGAATTTGCTTCTCTGGCAAGAAATGCCGGATAGATCACGAGGAGCCGCCACCTACCCCGCTGGGAGGAAGAGATGGAAAAAGGAACCGCATTTACCTACAGCCTACAGTGTGCGCGGAGTTCCCAAGCGCGCCGCCTGCTCCGCGCCCAACCAACCTATGAGATTTTTATAGCGCAGAGAGGAGATGTGGGTTTCCCAGAGTCACACCGTTACAGCACAGAGCAAGGATTCCAACAGGGATTTCGCTAGGGGCTCCGCGCTCCCCCAGCACTGCGCATCTTTCTCTAGTTGAGGGTGTCCTAGTCCCTGAACGGCTCTTCCACGAAGAACGCGTATCGCTGGAAAACGCGCCTCTGGGGACCGGGGCCCTAGTTCTGAATTAAGTTCCTTTGAGCTCTGACCGTGAGCAAGCACTGTCCCCTGATGAATGAGAGGGGCTTCTCAGTGGCCCTGTACGCAGTGAAAGCGTTTCGTTTCCTTGGGAGGAGACGGAAGCCTCAATCTGCAAACTCAGCTTTTGACCACGCTGGCGAGACCGAAGCGGTCCGTGGCGCGGAAGCCGGGGTAGGAATGAAGCTACTCGGCGGCAGGAGACCTGGGGCGCCTGGCGCTTAGGGCCCGGACTGTCGGGGACCCGGGGAGCTGGGCTGGGGCTGGAGAGCTGGAGCCAAAGGCGCCTTGTCTTAGGGTTCGCTTCTCGGATCGCTGACGCGGGGGCTGACCCTAGATCGACCAGGAGGCGGAAGGAAGATAGTTGCAGGCAAGGCGGGGGCCCGAGTGCGAATCCTACGGCTGCACTCAACCCCCTCAGTGACCCCAGGCCCCGAGGCTAGCCCAGCCCAGGTCTAGGCCTGCGCCTCGCCTGGAGCCCTCGGGGAGCGCAATAGGAAGCGGCGAGGAGAGGCCGCGGCTGCCTTTCAACTCGGCGACTGGCGCCGGCCTGGCCGTGCCCCCAGGGCCGCGCGGCCTCCCTAGCTCGGTCCCGCCCTCCCAGCAGATCGCGTCGCCTCACAGCGGGACAGTCCCCCAGGCCCGGACGCCGGGCGCCAGGGAAAGAATCTGCCTCCAGCTGCCACCGCCAGTGCCCACTCTCCAGAGCACCGGAAGCCCCACTCCAGACTCGCGAAACTTCCACCCGCTCGCGCGCTCCCCTCCCGCGGCCTGGGAGGGCTCTGCCTTCACGCCCGTCCGCCTCTCCGCAGCGCCCCCCCGCGGCCCGCGGACTGCAGCCCTGCTCCGCAGCGCCCGCGCAGTGCAGTCCTGGGTGCCTGACGCGGGACGTGGCCGTCTCCGGGACACAGAAGGTCTCGAGTGCGCGCACGCACAGCCATCACACACCATCAACCGGACACACCAACATACACCGCACCGGACACACGCCGCACACACAAAATCGGCACACATCACCAACCACACTCGGCACATACACGCAAGGACCACAAATAGCATACAACACACATACACATACGACCAACACATACCAACACAGACACGCAACCAACATATGCTACATACTCTATACACACAAAACCAACACACATCCCAACCCCCACGATCAACACACATCCCGACACATGCAGCCCTAGTTGATATAGGCGAACACATTCCAGGCCCCCTCTAACATCCGTCCCTACAGGAGTTCTGGTGGCACTGACAGAAAGACACACATAATGTTGGAGGCGGGGAGAGAAAAGGGAGATCCAGAGACAGACATACTGGGGAGAGATAACGGTGTACGTAGAGTCTTTGGGATGCAGAGATTCCAGGAAAAGGCGGAGCAAAGCCACGCGGAGACTCTGCTCTGGCCCTGGAGCTCAACTGAGGAAGTGAGATGCCCAGCTCAGAGCGCGCGCGGCGCCGGCCGGGACACGCGAGGGCGGAGGACACCAGCCTGTACGCGCGGGGTCTGGCTCCCGCTCACGCAGAGCTTTTACTGGGAGGCCTGAGAATCGCCAGAGGGAACGCTGTGGACTTCTAAGAACAGCAAAGTGACTTCAGCTCTCCTCTCTCTTCCTTGGGGACCCTACACTTCTCCCACCCCGGCCTGCACACTCGCCGTCTTCCGCCTTGACGGAGGCTTTCGGAATGCTTTGCTTCCCAGGAATCAGACCCGACGCCCTGGGGCGGGGAATCCAAGCACAAAAGCTGGAATGTTCATTCCGCCTCCCCAGGACACAGAAGGCAGCGCTTCAAGAAACAGCCGGTATATGTGAATAGTTGTACAACTTGGTAAATTTACTAATAACCATTTAATTGTACACTTAAAATGGAGTAAAGACATGATATGTAAATTACACTTCAATAAAGAAAAAAAAAAGGAACAGCCAGCAGACTACCAGTTAGGGGGGTGTTGGGTCGCCTACCTGGAGTAAGATCATCTCGTATTAATCCTGATTTTGATACTTACTGTGTGACCTTGGGCAAGTTATATAACTTCTGTAAGCCTCGGTTTTCCCATATACAAAATGAGGAATTGTTCTAATAATTTACCCTACTGGGGTATATAGGGAATAAAATGAAATGCCCCGTGAGATGCAGTGCTAGTAATTAACGTTGATTATGAGTATGTACTTAAAAAAGACAAGTATCAAAGGGGGAAGGATTGTGTTTGTACCTCCCGGAGACTCTGAAAGAGTCTGGCCAGGCCGACGACTCAGACTTGGGGCCCAAATTCAGGTTTACCCACTCTGGATGGCGACCTAACAAGTTACTGCGCCTCTCCAAGGCTTTGGAATCTGCCCTTAAAGCCAGGTTCGCAGAGTCTAGAGCACCGCGGTGGGGGCACAATAGACATCTGCCTTTGGGGGGGTAGTTAAAAGCGAATTCGAAGGTCTGCCCTCAATTTGGGGCCTTACAGGCAGACGGAAGGAGGGCCTCCGCCCGTGCCTCTGAGCCGGGCCGGGCTGCAGCCCCGTGTAGGCAGCCTTTAGGAGGAGACCATGGCAGTGAGGCCTCAGCCGTTGCCTTCTACCTGGTCCTCCGCCCCCAGCCGGGTGCAAGTTTGATGGGCAGGCGGGCTGCGTGCGACCCAGCTTCCGGACGGTGCGCGTGCGCGCGCGTAGGACGCTGCAGGCGCAGGGTGCGGTGTTTACAGAGCTGGAGGAGGATCCTCCAGACCTCAAAGCCGCCTCTTTGGCGGAACCGCTTCCCGGGCCTCTCCAGCCCGGCGCTTCCCCGACCCCACTGCGGCGCCCTGCCTCTTTGTCGCGGCTCAGATGAGCTGCCCCGAGGGTGGGCTGGACTCTGGCGTTTTGGGTCTCTGCCTCCCTGACAATAATACTTTTAAAAAGATACTGTTTTCTCTTTGATGAGCCTCCTCTCCGACATGGCAGCAGGGGCTCCTCCACCAGAGACATGGCTGGGGTCATGGCCACGCTGACTAGAAGCGAATGTTTGGGGGCCAGCTGAGACCTTGGCCAGGACCCCCCTACCTTTCAGGCTTTCTGAGACTCCCTCTCTGTTAAATGGGCACGGTAAATGAGCCCCGGCAGGGTTTGAGAGAGCAACAGAGAAAAGGTTCTCCACGGCCTTTTCCGCAGGAACACATTACCTGTGTCCCCAGTTTCGCGGTGGGGGTGTCACAGCTCTTCGTCTTGGTGTGACTGCAGCTGACACGTATTGAACCCTTGCATGTGCAAGGGTTCCTAAATTTTCCTACATTTTCTCTTCCTAAATTTTCCTCGGAGATTATGCCAAGGGATCCTCACTACCAGGTGGGCAGCGCCATCGTTATTCCCACTTCATAGATGAGGAAACCAAGGCATAGATAGCCCCTGGATGACTCGGGCAACCCCACACAGCTAGTGAGGGTGAAGCATAGCTTTACCCACCGGGCCTCTCTAACCTGTTTCCTGGCTGGCGGAATGGGACAATGTCCAGGCGGATGGGTGACTCCAGCAGGAGCACGTGGTTGAGAACTGGCGAGCGCAGAGTGCAGGGACAGGGTGGTGACCTGCACACTCTTTGCTGGCCTCCTTCTCAGACACGTGCTGCACTTGGAAGTCCATATGTGCCAGTCCTCCAGCGCTGTGTGTGTGGGAGCTCCCTGAAGACTTGAGGGATGAGTGGAGTGGAAATGGAGGGGTGTTCTTGGCTGTTCTTGGTCTTGGATGGCTTCAGGAAGGATGAAAGACCGTTTTCAGTGTACCATGGTGGACCCAGAATTAAGACACTTCTTTAGTCTTCTCCTTATGAGGCAGGCACTCTTGTTAACTGTTGCAAGTGAGGAACCCAAGGCACAGAGAGGGTATGTGACGTGTGCAAAGTCACACAGGCACCTGAGATAGGGTCTGTACTTCCTCTCAACCTTCGCCTGCTGCCTCCAGCATGAATACAGAAAGGCATCCAAAAGACAACCAGGCGACCGGGAAGTATTAACGCCCAGGCTGTAGCCCGTTCCTTTACTTGGCAGGATCTCGCTCTGGCCACTGTCCAGGTTGACCCCCTTTGCCTCTCTCTAGGTGCCGAGTGTATCCCTAAACCCATGCCAGACTTGGAGAAACTGTTTTGGATACATCAGGAGAGATGCTCTCTTGTCACTGATGGGCCAACGTTCTCCTTTACAGATGAGAAACTGAGGCTCAAAGTGATTGTGCTATTTGGCCAAAGTCAGGCGGAAAATCTAGACAGAGCCAGGATCCTGGATTTTAGTCTAGTGCCAAGTCACTAGTGTTCTTTCATTAATTCATTCAGTGACGTTGAACAAGACCAACAAACTAATGAATAAGAATTTCAGGTAGAGTGGAATGCTTCCGAGAAAGTAACAGGATGCCATAGCACAATCATCACAGCTTATGATGTGGAAGAGGTCAAGTTCTGCCTCTGAGGAGGTGACTTGTCAGCTGAGGCCTGCAGGGCGGGAGGAGCGGGAAGTCTGAAGAGGAGCGGAGAAGAGCCCTCCCATAGTGCGGCCAGCAAGTGCAAAGGCCCTAAGGGGAACGTGGCGTGGTGGGCAGGCTGGAACCCGCCTTTTGTGACTTTGGAGCAGGTGGCCTACAGCGTCGCTTTGCATTTTGTCAAGCTCCAGGCGGCCAAGGAGAGGAGAAAGATGGGGTGGGGTAGGAGCAGCTGTGGTCCCCAGTTAGAGGGTGAGTGATGACCACCTGGACCAGGTGGTCGCCTGAGAGGGGCCTTATCCTTGGTGATCTCCCTTCTTTCCTGAGGCTCCACCACAAATCCAAGGGGATTCCACAAGAAAGTTCACTGCCTCTCAGAGTGCAGCAGCCCCCAGGACCCACAGTTGTTTCTCCTCCCTCTGGAGCTCACTAGATTTGAGACCCAGAGCCCAGGCCCCCAGCTCCTGCCCTGGAGTCCCTGGAACTCGGCTGCACCAGCCCAGGGGCCAGCTGGGTCTCAGCTGCAGGGTGGAGTTCGCAGAGGATACCCGGGGTGCAACCACAGCTTCCAACTCTTCTTGCCTTCCCCTCCCTCTGACACCCTGCGTAGCTCCTGCTGGCACAGCTGTGCACCAGCTGTGCGGCCTGCCTGGCTGGTGCTCCCGGAGCTCAGTTATTCTCCTGGCCCTGCCTGGTGCCCATATCACAGCCTAGGAAACTGAGGCCTGGACGCCAGTGAAGGAAGGGGACTGTCATGTATTGATTGACAGGTACAGATGCCAGACCCTGTGCCAAATGCTCGACATGCATGGTGCATTTTATCCTTGCAAGAGCTAGGTGACATAGGTAGCCTCATTATCATCCCATTGCACATATGAGCATGCTGCTGCTCAGAGAAATGAAGGTTCTTGCCCAAGGTCTCAGCTAGACTAGATTCCAAACCCAGGAAGGCAATCGAGTTGCCCCAGGAATAAAATATAAGGAAATACCTACTCTCAGGGTTATGTGAGTGCAGGATGGGCATGTGGGGGGAAGGAATGAAATATCCAGAGAGGAAGGCACTCCCGCCTTAATTATCTGAATAATTGTCTCCATTCTGCTTCCTGGGTGTTATTTAACAGAGAACATATGTCTCTGAGTCTTCCCTGATCTTGCAATCACCTCCTGGCCTCCGCCACCTCCATCCCTACAACCCAGGATTTTATTCACATTTCAGTTCTTGCCGGAGTATACCTGTCAGTCTCCTCTCTTCCTGCAGGCTGTGGCTGGTAGATTTTTTAT
The DNA here is from genome assembly GCA_963574885.1 of Lepilemur ruficaudatus. NCBI lineage: Eukaryota > Metazoa > Chordata > Mammalia > Primates > Lepilemuridae > Lepilemur > Lepilemur ruficaudatus. Next base: position 129,412 of record CAUYRT010080931.1, read on the forward strand.
GCCAGCACCTGGTACTGCCCTCCATGGGGGGATAAAGCACATCCTCCGCCCAGCGAGTGCTTACTCTGAGCCAGAGCCTGTGCAGGCACCTTGCAGGGGTCTCCCTCCATCCTCACCATGCCTCTGAGGGGCTACACTGCCTTCGTTCCCTTCACAGATGGGTCAACTGTGGACCAGAGATGGCCAGTGAGGAGCGCAAGGTCACTAAGCAGTTTCTGGGTGAGCCCTGGGGGACCCCAGACTGCCCACTCAGGTCCCCAGCTTTCCCCGCCACCCTGAGGGTCTCCCAGGGGAGCTGTGAGATGGGGGGGCTGAGCTGGAAACTCCCCTCACAGTGACCCTGGCAGGGACGCAAGGAGGCACCACCACCAGCCTCCAACGCTCCTGCCCCTCCTAAGGTGCTCATCGCTCATGGGACAGGAGGCTCCTCCCTGCGGGGAAATCTGCTGCTCTGGGCCAGCGTGGGGGTGGGGGTCCGTGGGGAGAGGCCATCCGACCACGTGCTCAATAAACTCCATGGATTATTCTGTCTTCTTGCTCTTATTTCATTTTAATATATTCACTATAATTTTTTTATGTTAAAAAGGGGTAAAGTAGACAGTATGGGTCCCGGCACTCTAGTTCATTTGGCTAGTTTTCACCCTCTGCACCAGGCACTGAGGACTACACTGAGTAGAGACAGAGTCCTTGTCCCCAGGGCTCAGGATCAGAATGGAAACTGCCAACACTAAGATTGAACAGAAAAATAACGCTACCAAGCCAGTATATGAAACAGAGGGGTGAGATAGCGACCAGGTGGGGCTTCCCTGAGCAGGGACATCTAAATAGAATAGAGGAAGTCTAGGCAAGCCCAGGCCAAGGGGCAGCAAAGGCAATTCCCCCAGTCAGCCCGTGGGTGGAATTGTGAGGACCCTGGCATGATTTGTCTTGATAAAGGGCATCTCTGCTTTTAAAATGAATTCACAGACCTTGTCCCCTCTGAGCATCATCGGGCAGGCAACTGGGGCAGGTTGTCACCCTGTCCACTTTACAGATGAGAGGACTGAGGCTCTGTGGCCTTCCCATGGTAACTCCGTTGGGGAGGGGATGAGTTGGTGCAAATGCAGGCTGCCATTCCACAACACCCCGCGGGCTCCAGATGCACTGGTTCCAGGGGAGTGCTTGCATCTATGCCTGTAGCCCCCCAGCACGTGGAAGGAGGGACAGGGCAAGTGATTTGGATGGCTGTAAGGAAAGCTCTGGAGCATGGAGCAAGCACATGGAGACGCGTCACTGCCCTGAGAGAGAGGCCCCTCGAGAGAGTGGGGAGGTGTTGGCTCCTGAGGATCTGTATTCAAAGGTACGCCTTCATCTCAGGAGGTCTTTATTTTCCTGTGTAGACTCTGCCCCTCCTGGGTAGGAGTCTCAAGACCCTTGGGTCCTTGGTTCCATGTGGCAGGGGTGACCTGCCGCTGGTGTCCCTCGAAGCCAGGCCAATCCAGTGTGAACCTGGCCAGGATTACCAGGACTGAATGGTGTCTCTGAAATAGTTTCACTGAATGGAACCCCAGGCCCTGCCTGGTGAGCTGCAGGCCACTCTGATTTCATTCTCCCCCTGCTGGGCTGGCTTCCTGAAAGTATGACCAGTACACTCCAAAGGGCTCCATGCTTGGGGTTTAATGCTGCAGCGACCATCTTGAAGTTGTTAGTGATTTTCTCTTTGAATACATGTGTTGTGACACCTGATGGGACAGTGGAGCATGTGCTGGGGACTTGGACCTGCCTCTCATGCCTCCCTGGGACAGTTCTGGCTGCCTGCTTCCCATTCCCTGGTGGCACAGGCCCTGCCCAGCTTCCCACTCCTAGTGACTGCCTCTGCGTTCCTCCTGGGGGAGGGGGGTGCTCTGCAGGGCATTGGAGCTGCACATCCACACCCCATAGCATCTCCGGTGAGCATGGTGGGCAGTGGCTGTCCTTGCCCTGGACTGGCAATGACACACGTTTGATGGGCAACTTGTTGAGGGTAGGCCTCTGACCCACTCCAGATCCCAGTACCTAGCACATCCTAACACAGAGATTGCAGTGCTCTTGGGGTCATCTGTCTGCCATGGTTTAGGGCAGTGGCCCAAGGCAAGAGAAGAGAGATGCCTGATTCGACTTCCCCAACCTGGTCAGATTTGTCAGGGGAAGGGAAGCCAGGAGTGAGACTCATCTGTTCTCATGCCAAGTTTCTGTCTGGGACCCCCAGGTGCCTGTAAGGGTCTGCACCCACCTTGAATATTCTTGAGAATGTACAGGTAGTGTAACATTATGTAGCAAGTAAAAAGCCCCATGACAGGTCAAGAAGGAGACCATGAAGAAAAGAAAAGGCTTATATGAGAGTGCCTTTAGCAGCACTTTCCCCTGCTTTATGCACCAGGGGCCCTGCATTTTCATTTTGTTCTGGAGCCCACAAATTATGTAGCTGGATCTGTCCCCATGTACTGGGTGGCTTGACCTGGTCAGCAGGGCTGGGCCACCAGAGGGCTGGGAGCAGGCAAGAGCAACCTCTCAGCTAATAAACACATCTTCATAAAATAGGACGTCCCCCCTTCCTCTCAGACCCCAGCTTTACAAGGAGACACTCTTGGCTGCATGCCAGTGGGAACTGCTGCCTGCTCAGGGCTGACAGATCTGCAGTGAGGCCTCTGGAAGTCCCAGGCTTGGAATCCAAGAGCTGGTGGGGCATGTAGACAGCCATGGATGCACATCTGAGGGGTCACCAGGAAAAACTGAGACCAAGAGGTGTCGGTGATGGTCCTAGTGTCATAGAGGGAGGTGGAACAGAATGATAGGGCACTCAGCTCAGGCGGCCCAGTCCAATTTTAGCCTCTTGCTTGACAAATTCACAGAGCTGGGGCCCCCGCCCTGTTCCCACTGAAGCCATCAAGGGAGGAGAGCATTTTGTAGCTGGAAGGGATTCTGGAGTCCCCCACCTTGAATCTTCTTCCCAGAGAAAAGAATCATTCAACCACCTCTTCATTTGCTCCTCTTCTGAGATCACACAGGGTCCCTCTGTAGCTGTCTGCCTTCCTTCCTTTTTCTTCTTAGCACTTCTCATGCCCAGATGTTGCCTATTTGTTTCCTGTCTCTTTTTGCCCACTGTAGTGTAAGCAGGGGTATCACCAGTTTCCCTCATTGCTGTGATCCCAGCACATTCCTGGGGCTGGCACATCAGGGGCAACCAAGCAATGTTTGTTGAATGAATGAATGAAACCAACCTCTGCTCTTATGCTTCCTCATATGTTTCCTGGAACGGGGTGCTCACTGCCTGGGGAAACATCTAGTCTGTCTATTTATCTATTCATCTATTCACTTAGCATTTAGCCTTCCTGTAAAGAGCACCAATTATTTCTTGAGTATCAACTACAAGCCAGGTTCTGAGCTAGTGCTGAGGACACCCTGGAGAAGAGGGACAAAGGCCAGATCGCTGCCCTTATGGAGCCTGGAGTCTGGGGGAGACACACTCATTAAAGACAACACGAATACACATGAAATAATCATAGTAAATAACACTCCTCAGAGACAGAGCTTAGCACACATTGTGCTGTGAACACAAGGTCCTCGCTGCACCTGGGGGAGTTATTATCCCTCTTTTGTGAGAAGAAAAGTCAGACTCAGGAGGAAATTGAAGCTCAGGGAAGGTGAGTCACACAGAGGGAGCTGGGTGGTGTGGCAGCTTCTTGAGGACTCATTTTACAGATGGGGAAACAGAGGCTCAGAAAGCTCAGGGCAGCCATCCCCAACCTTCTTGGCAGCAGGAACTGGTTTCATGGAAGACAATTTGTCCCAATCTTTCCCCAGATCACGGTAGGAGTGGGGATCGGGGTGGCGGTGGGGGAGGCAGAGCTCACCTCCTGCTGTGTGCCCTGCCCCCTTCCTAAGTTTCCTGGAAGACAATTTTTCCATGGGGGGAGGCAGTGGCGGAGCTCTGTGGCCCAGTTCCTAGCGGGCCACATACGGGTACTGGTCCACAGATTCGGGGTTGGGGACCACAGAGTTAGGGACATTTTCTGAGGTCACATATCTGTTAAATACAAAACTGTGGCTTGAACCTGTGGCTGGTTGACTTTTGAGATTGTGTGGGTTGCCTTCCCTCTCCCTCCCACGTCTTTTGCTAAATATTCCCCTTCCTTCAGTCCTTACCCTGCACACAAGTCCCTGCAGTCCGGGCCTCCCCTGCCCGGGGGACTTCTCTAATCGCTCAGGCCGTGGACACCCCTCTGACCTTCTGGCCGTCTCTCCCGCATGGTGCACACACCCTGCCGCAGGGCCTTTGCATCTGCCGTTTCCTCCGCCAGGGACGATGCCCTTTGCATCTGCCGTTTCCTCCGCCAGGGACGATGCCCTTTGGGTTTTTGTAACCCTTTCTCCTCATCTCGGGTGCCTGCTCTAAGTGTTTTGGAGAAGTCTTTTCTGTCCCCCTGGCCTAAAATTGTGCTGTGGTCACTCTTAATGGTCACTCCTCACCGTGCCTTGCTTTTCTCCTTACGGCCACTGCATGGCGTCAGAGGACATGCGTGTGTGTGTGTGTGTGTGTGTGTGTGTGTTTACTCTGTCTCTCCCTCACCATACTCTCAGCTCCAGGCAGGCAGGGGCTGTGTCTCTGTACATTCCTGCTCTCCCCAGCACCTGGAACAGTGCCCAGCACACAGTAGGACTTCGATATTTTTTAATTAAATGAAGGATTATTGGCCTCAGTCTGCACAAGAGGGGCCCGAGGCTTGGAGGGGTTCTGTGAGCAGCTCCAGACCCGAAGGTCTTGGCGGCGCCGCTGGGTGGGGCTGCTAAGCACTGGCTCTGCGGCCGCGCCTTGTCCGGGCAGTCTCTAGAGCCTGGATTCACGGGAGAATGGTGCGAGGGGAGGAGCCAGCCCTGGTTCCCACCAGCTCTGCCTGCTGTGCTCATGTCGAGGCTTAGCTCTCAGAGCAGGGGCAGGACCCCTCAAGAGTCAAAGAAGGGACGGGCTCAGGTGGGCGGAGCTACCTGGACAGGGCTGGAAGGAAAGTCCCATTCTTTGAAGACTTCAATGAGCCAGGACATTTATTTTCTACTGCAAACTCGACAGTGAACCAGGAAGTCAGAATCTCAACGCCGCGTCCCCTTTGCTCTGAGACGGCCTGTGTGCGTCCGCAACTCCCTGTCTTTTCTTTCCGTTTGGAAATGTTCTCAAAATTGTGCTAAGGGTTTAAGTTTTATGGTGTAGGAGGAAGTACGAACACAGGGATTGGCTGGGTCTGGGGGCTCCGGAGCCGGGAAGCTTGGATTCAAATCCTGGCCCGTCGTGTGGCCTTGGGCATGTTTCTTAACCTCTCGAAGCTATCGGTCTTTTCTTCTGGATAACAGGGATTAAGATAACTCTTGCCTCACAGAGTTGCTATAAGGAACAAATGAGTTGACGGTGAGACGCACTTAGAATATCGCGGAGACTTAGCAAGGCCCGGGTGAGCCCTCACCGTTACTGCCCGGTCCCTGGGGCGCAGGAGCAAGAAGCCTGGAGGCGCCCGCGCGCTCCGGCCCTGCCAGCTGCACTGAGCACCCTCCAGGGTGGGAGCAGAGCAAGGAGTGGGAAACACTGGCAGGAAAGACTCATAGGTAGAGCCCGAAACTGCTCTCAGGCTGTAGACCCTCACCGCCAATCAGTGGGGCCGGCAGGCGCGGGGAGGGGGGGGGGAGGGGGGGGGGGACGGGGGGCAGGGGGGGTTCCTCGTGGCCAGAGGAGGAGGCCCGGCCCGGAAATGCTGGAGGACTTGCCCGAGGTTGCATTGTGAGGAATGGGCTGGAATTAGACCTGGGCATTTGGCTTCCTGGGCCAGCAGTATACTCCAATCATATTTGCACACTGCACGGCCTTTTCTGGGGTCTGATCTGCCTTCTGTGTCACAACTGCCAGGCTTTTAAAATGTCTGTGCTTGGATGACCCTAAAGATACAATAGTCAGTAATCCTAGGTCAGAGCATTGTCATGAAACTCTAAGGGTCTTAGAGGAGCTTTGCCCAGGGTCTGTCAGCCTTGATGTCTGTGAGATAATTAAGGATGAGGATGTCTGAGAAGTGCTCAAAATGCAGGCCAACGGAAGAAATTTGACTTGGATACAGTGAGGGTAAGAGTCATGCCAGTCATTAGCATCTGCTTTTGTCTGCTTTTCTGTATATGAGGATGGGGGATGGGAAGAGTAAGGTCTATTTGCGGAGCACCTACTAGGTTCTTCACGCCTCATCCTTAACTTAATGTTCACCTCTACGGCCTGACGAGATGAGTGTCTTGTCCCTGTCTTTCAGGGAATCACGGAGCCCAGGCTGGACTAGTCAGCCGCTCAAGATCACAGTTAACGAACCAGTACCTGGAATTCAAATTAAGTTTGTGTGTCCTTAAAGCTCAGGCTTTTGCAATCCACTCACACAGAGGGACCTAAGCTTGCTTGCGTAACTGCCTTTTAACACATAAATAAACTCCGAAGGCACTACGGAAAGTGGTTGCAAAAATATAAATAAAGTAAAACACTTAGAAGAAAGAATGTTAACCAAAAAAAGAGCAAACAACAAACAAACTCTGAACGCCTTCCTGGTGTTGATGATTTTCACTGGGGATCATAAAGAAACAGAAACCCTTAAAATCAGTTCTTGAACTTGTTCATAATGGAATGATAGGAGAATGCTCATGAAATGCGATGAGTTCTTTTCTTGTTAAAATCTCATTTCAAATAATTCTGTTCATCATTCATTTTTTACGAGGAATGAAAACAAATGTTTTCCAAAGCTTTGAACCAAAATCTCTGTGTGAGTTTCTTGTTTGGGGCTAAATATTCCATGTCTTTTCTTCTCCCAGCTGGGAATTCCCTCTCCCTTCTCTCTCTGTTGGTCCAAGTTCTCCCCCGCCCCCCTGCACCGTCCTCAGATGATAGCCCTGTCCCCACAGACAGAGTCCTGGCTTCAAATCTGGCATCCTTTCTTTTTAACCGTTAAAAATTAGTTTTTGTTTTAATATAAGCCATACTTATATACACTCCCACTGCAGAATACATGAGAGTGTGCAGCTTATTTCTACTCTTCTCCCTAGAGGATATTAGTTTTTTCAAGTTTGTAAAACTAATTTTGATTTTTTTATTAAAGAAGTCTTACTTAGTTTTAAAGGCCAAATGGTTCTAAAGGCCTATAGTGACAAACTGCAGCCCCACCCTGTCCCTGCCCATCCCAGTTCTTTTCCCCAGATTCAAGCATTTTAAACTTTTTGTTATTTCTTCTGGCATTTTCTTACCTCTTTCTAAATAGCATCTCTATATTGATAATACTTGATATTTTTAGTATTAAATATTATTACTGGACTTCCTACTGTTAATACAAAGATGAAGATTAATTCTCACACTGCTTCCCCCAATGTGCTCTCATCATTCTAATTAGAGCATCTTTCTTTTGTTAAATCAATATTCTGGGTTTACTATTATGATCACAAAAAAAATGTCCACAATCATGCCACATAATATGGTAACTCTATTTTCATTTCCTGTCTTATTTAACTTTTTTTTCTTGAACTTGATAATTGCCTTTATTTTTTATTTGGTTTCCTATGTGCCTGTTGTTTTAATTCATCTCCTCCCTCTTTTGGAAATGGAGAACTATTCTGGGCAAATTTGCCCATGCTAGGTAATCTTCCAGTTCCATTTTCCCCCTTTTGGAGTCATTTCTCGCAGAGAACACCAACCTCTAGGCCATCACACAGCTGTCAGCCTTGAATTTCCTGTGCTTCATCATCTGAGAGGTCCCCTCTGCCCCTCTCCGGCTTGGACCTCTGGTTTCCTGGGTTCCATGCCTTCCTTTCGCTCAGTTTATTTCCTGTCTTGGTGAAGCATCTCTTTCAGTAGCTTCCTGGGACAGGCTCCTTGGAAGGTAAAATTTTCAAAATTTTACATGTCTGAGACTATCTTCATTCTGCTTTCACATCTGAATAATAGTTTGAGTGTAGAATTGTACCTACTCCAACCTTAGAACCATTTCTCTGTGATATTGCTTCCAGCTATTAATCGTCTGATGTCATTCTGGTTCTTATTTTCTTTCTCTGTAGGTTTTGGGGGTCTTTTTCTTATCCTCGTGGCTTGGGACTTTCATCATCACGTACTTTGGTGTGATTCTTCTTTTATTGTTTGTGCTAGGCCCAGGTGAATCCTTTTGATCTGGAAACCCATGGCCTTCAGTTGTAAGAAGGTACAGCTTGAGCATCCTTAATCTGAAAATCTGAAATGCTCCGAAATCTGAGAATTTTTTGAGTGCCAACATGATGTCACAAGTGGAAAATTCCACACCTGACCTCATGTGACAGGTTACAGTCAAAATGCAGGTGCACAACACACTATTTAGTGTCCCCAAGGCGGGGGGAAACCCTTCAGCTGCGATACATCTTTTCTGCACACACCCAGATTCCCCCATGAAAGCACACCCACAAAGGGTAATAACAATGGCACAGGTGCAGGTCAGACACACCAATGGTAGGTTCTCCACGATGCCTCACATGGAGCCAAGACTCATGTGCATTACTCATTTGTTTCTTTGCTTATTCTATGCTATGTGGGTAAAGGACTTGGGTAACAGTGATAAGAAAAAGAGGAAGCATTTGTGTTTATCCTTTAGGACAGAAAGTCAAGCTGTTGGAGAAACTGGATGGTGGTGTGAGTATGAAACATCTTATAGAAAAGCATGGTGTTGGAATGGCCGCATGTGTGCCTCAAAGAAACAGAAGGATACACTGCTGAGGTTCTATGAGAAAGCAACAGACAGAAGTTAATGAAACATAGAAAAACACTACATAAAGCTAAAAATGACAATCTCAACTGTGTATTAAAAGAGTGGGCAGTTCAAGCCATTCACATTTGTTGAAAGAATTGATAAGTAGGACAGATTTCTGTTCATCCTGATGAGTTGAACTTTGTTACTTTGTTTTCTCTATTGAGCCATTGTGATATCTGGCCTTTGACCTTTAGCTTTTGGAGTTTACATAGGTGAGTGTCTATTGTGCTGATCCATGTGTAACTCTGTTCTGAGTACTTCCTGGAGGGCTGGTCTTGTATTGATAAATTCCCTCAGTCTTTGCTTGTCTGAGAAGGTCTTTATTTCTCCTTCTTATACAAAACTTAGTTTTGCAGGATACAAGATTTTAGGCTGGGCCTTATTCTGTTTGAGAAGAGTAAGAATGGGACCCTAGTCCCTTGCTGCTTGTAAGGTCTCAGTTGAGAAGTCTGCTGTTATTCTGATGCGCTTTCCTTTGTAGGTTACCTGCTTCTTTCACCTTACAGGAGTGTATTAATAAAATGTGATATATATATATGTACATATATATATATACACACACACACACACACACACCATGGAGTTCTACTCAGCCACAAAAAACAAGGGTGATATAGCACCTCTTGTATTATCCTGGATAGAGCAGAACCCATTCTACTAAGTGAAGTATCCCAAGAATAGAAAAACAAGCACCATATGTACTCACCAGCAAATTGGTATTAACTGATCAACACCTAAGTGCACATATAGTAGTAACATTCATCGGGTGTCAGGCAGATGGGGGGGAGGAGGAGATGGGTATATACACACCTAATGGGTGTGGTGTGAACCGTCTGGGGGATGGACACACTTGAAGCTCTGACTTGGGTGGGGCAAAGGCAATATATGTAACCTAAACATTTGTACCCCTGTAATATGCTGAAATAAAAAAAAATTAAAAAAAAAGAAAGAGTGGATCAGCCTCCCCAGGAACTCTTGCCACTTGATGGAACGCTGATAATGAAACGAGCAACGATCTGTCACAATAAACAGAGAATTAAAGGGAACTGTGAATATTCAACAGACAGGTTGTAGAAATTTAACAAAAGACATAGCATTAAGTTTTTAGAGATTTGTGTTGGTGAAACATCTGCTGCTGATGAAGCAATGAAGAAAGTCATTGACGGGTTTGCCGAGGTCATCGATCATAAAAATCTGATGACAGAACAAGTCTACAATGCTGATGAAACATCACTATTTTGGCGTTATTGCCCCAGAAAGACACTGACTAGAGCTGATGAGACAGCCCTGCAGGAACTAAGGATGCCAAGGACACTGTCTGTGCTGGGATGTGCTCATGCAGCAGGCACGCATGGACATTAACTTGCCTTGACAGGCAAAAGCTGTGTCCTCATTGTTTTCCAAGTGTGAATTTCTTACCAGTCCATTATTAAGCTAACAAAAAGTTATGGATCACCAGGGACATCTTTTCTGATTGGTTTCACAAACATTTGGTGCTAACGGCTCGTGCCCACTGCAGAGAAGCTGGGCTGGATGACGACTGCCAGATTTTGTTATTCCTTGACAACTGTTCTGCTCATCCTCCAGCTGAAATTCTCATAAAAAATAATGCTTATGCCATGTGCTTTCCCCCAAGTGTGACTTCATTGATTCAGCCATGTGACCAGAATATCCTTAGATCAATAGGGAGTAAACATAAAAACGCTTTTTTGAACAGCCTGCTAGTGAGCAGAGGGGTGGATGTGGAAGGTTTTCAAAAGCAGTTTAGCATGAAGGATGCCATAGGTACTGTTGCCCATGCTTGGACCACAGTGACGAAAGACACAGTTGTGTATGCCTGGAACCACCTCTGGCCTTCAACTATGGTCCCTGATGATGATGAACAAGATGGTGGCTTTGAAGGATTCCACATGTCAAATGAAAAAAAAAGTCTCACTCCTTATATATGCAAAAAGTATACCTTAAGAGTTCATTGGTTAGCTGGAAGAGGTGCATATGGAAGTTTTTAACATCAGTAATGAGGCTCTAGGTGTTCCTTCACTGACCAATGGTGAAACAGGTAAAATGGTTCTGAATCGAGGTGATGGTGATAATCATGATGATGAAGATGACATTAATCCTGCAGAAAAAGTGCCTGTAGACGACATGGTGAAAGTGAGTGATGGGCTTATGGAAGGACTGGAGCAGCATGCGTTCATAACAGAACCAGAAACTGTGTCAGTCTATACAATCAAAGAGACTTCTAAGACAAAAACTGTTGTTCATAGGGTATATGTCTCTGGAGGAAACATTTAAAAAAACCATCTGGCAGAGTGCCACCTTATCCTCAAAGGACCCACTTTATGGTCCCTCAACTGCTTCTGGTGTTTCTTCTCACCTAAAAAAATAAAATGCAATGTCCTGTAACCTTTTCATCCAAACTTGGCATCTTGGGTGGAGATTGGAAGCCTGCCATGGTTTGTTGTTGCTGTCATTTAACAGTTGACACAGGTGTTCTGATGATGCTACTGTCTTCTTAGTGAATACATTATTTCTTCACTGTATTAATGCTATGTCATATTTTTTACTGTTAAGTGCTTATGTGTGGATAACCAGCAAGTAAATTCAGAATCAGGAATGATGGTGATGCAGGAAAACCATAGATTGCCTCCATGGGTGACTGAGATAGTGACACCTTTGCTTTCTGATGGGTCAATGTTCACAAACTGCATTATGCACAAAATTATTAAAAACATTGTATAAAATTACCTACAGGCTATGTGCATATGAAACATAAGTGGTATATATGAAACATAAATGAATTTCATATTTAGACTCAGGGCCCATCCCCAAGATATCTACATATATGCAAATATTCCAAAATCTTAAAAAATCCAAAATTGGAAATACTTCTGGTGCCCAGCATTTTGGATAAAGGATACTCAACCTATACCACAAATTGCTCATTTGATCATTTCTCTTTTTGGAAGTCCTGTTATAGCCTTTTATTTGTATGTTAGGCTGCTCAGATTTATCCTTCAATTTTTAAAAATCTTTTAAAATATCTTCTCTCCTATGTTCTGTTCTGCAAGATTTCCTCTATCTTTATCTTTTATTCATTTCCTGGATGCTTTCATTTCTGCTCTCATATTTGTGATAGTTGAGAGCTCTTCCTTATTCTCTGAATGTCCCCTGTAGTATAGCATCCTGTTCTTATTTTACAGATGCAACATTTTATTTCTTTGTGGCTTGAAATGATACATTTTTAAAAAAGTTTCTTCTGCTTGCTGCATTGTCTCTCTTTTCACTGAGCTCCTTTCTTTTTCTTTTTGTCTTTTGTCTTCCTCCTTCATGTCAAGAGATGTTCTCCAAATGTTGGTCTTTGACCAAAAATGTTGAACAAGGGCTCTGTGGGCATGGGCTGGGCCTGTGGGCAAGTGGGTTACCTGGTCAGGCAATAAAGCAAGGATCCACCCATGTCATCAGGGCAGCTCAAATAACAGTTTCTCTAGGTCCGTCCCTGTAAGCCAGTGGGTTTCCCTAGGGAGGATGGAGCCCTCTGGTTTCTTCTCAGGGGAGGGTAGCAAGGGCACAGCTTGGCTGCCTGTGTGAGGGGGTCTGCACTGGCCTGTGCCTCCCACTCATCTCCTGCACTGTCTTAGAGGCCCCGGGCCACTCATTCCTGGGTTCTCATTCTCTGGCTCTGGGCATGAAAGGCTTACTTGTAAACATTTCCCTCAAAGGCTGGGATTTCCCTTGAGTCTGCCCTGCCAAGTCCAGTAGCCCTGTCCATCCACTTACCATCCTCCAACATGCTGTTGACATCTCTTGATTCTTGTTCTCTTTGCCCTTGTAGATTTTTTTTTTTTTTTTTGAGATAGGGTCTCATTCTGTTGCCCAGGGTGGAATGCAGTGGCATCATCATAGCTCACTGCAACCTCAAATTCTTGGGTTCAAGCAATCCTCTCACCTTAGCCTCCCAAGTAGCTGAGACTATAGGTGTGTGCCACCATGCCTGGCTAACATTTTAAATTCATTTTTGTAGAACAAGATCTTGCTATGTTGCCCAGGCTGGTCTCAAACTCTTGGGGTCAACTGATCCTCCCACCTCAGCCCCCCGAAGTGCTGAGATTGTAGGCATGAGCCACCAGGCCCAGCCCTGCCCTTGCAGATTAATGCCTTTTATTATTCCTTTGCTGTCATTTTAGTGAACTATTTGGAAGAAGTGGAAATAAATGTGTTCATTTACTCTGCAATGTTCATGTGGAAGTAGAGACCTTTTTTTGGAACATTTAAATAATGAAGCTACTGATGACAACGAAGATAATAATGACTGTCCATCACTCAGTCGATCAGGTACTTAGTAGCCCCTGTCTCATAACAACCCAGGAGCTAAGCAGTATATGCTGTACCCTATACTGTAGATGAAGAAAGAAAAATTTTGCAAGCCTAAGTAATTTGTTCAAAGTCAGTATTTTGCCAAGTGGAGAGGAGTGGGCAGGGCCAGGTCTGCCTCCAGAGCCTGCCCGCTAACCTGGCCCCGTGCACTCGCCAAGACTCTGTGCACACACACACAGGCGTGAGCATAACATCGCATGATCAGGCTGCAAACAGCATTTTGTAGCTTCCTCTTCTAATTTAACCGTAGGTTTTAGACGTCAGTCTACATCAGCCCACGCAGATCACCCTCATTCTTTTTAACATCTGTACACTATTCCACAATGACAAGAACCAAATTGCATTTAACCATTCCCTGTGAAGGGACACATACGTCGTCTAAAACCTCCATAGCTCCTTAGCCATGTGACTTGACACAAGTCAAGTTTCCTTTTAGGACTCCAGTTTCCTCATCTTAAACAATGGAGACATCACAGGAGACTGCATTCTAGTACAATTTCATTATGTAGAGTACAAAAATAGTCAAAAGTTCAAATGTGCCCTGGAGGGGGGTGAATGGTGGCCTCCTCGAAAGATAAGTCCATGTGCTAATCCCTGTAACCTGCGAATGGGCTTATTTGGAATCAAGGTCTTTGCAGATGTGATCAAGTAAAGGACTTTGAGATGAGGAGATAGTCCTGAATTATCTGTGTGGGCCCTAAATCTAATGACAAGTGTCCTTATAGGAGACACACGGTGGGGGCGGGGAGGCAATGTGACCATGGAGGCAGAGATTGAAGTGATGTGGTCACAGTTGCAGAAGCCCACAGCCACCAGGAGCTAGAAGAGACAAGGAAGGAGCTGTCCCTAGAGCCTTAGGAGGCTTAGGAGGGAGTGTGACCCTGCCAACACCTTGATTTGGGAGTTCTGGCCTCCAAAATCATGAGAGAATAAATTCTTGTTGTTTAAAGACACCAAGCTTGTGGGTAATTTGTCACAGCAGTCTTAGGAAACTAATATGTACCACTGAGAAAGGTTTTAAAAGAAGGCATCGGCTTAGACCTTCTTAGGACTCACCTGTGCATCCCCAACTGGGACCCTGTTGGCATGTGGCCTGGTTTCTGGAGACCCAGGAGAGCAGCCGTGGGTCCACGCTTCCACCCCAGGCTTGTCTCATTTCCTGCAGGTCCTGTGGTTTCCCTGCAGGGGTATGTGGAAACTACCTGGCCTTCATCTCAGGGCCACTCTCTCTTGAGATGGGGTGCTCATGCATAGGCATTTTAAATGAGGTTCTGCATGTTGGTCAGGTGACACTGTCCCAGTAAAGAATCACAGCTGTGAAACCAGCATTGGCCCCTATGTCCAGGAGAGAAGAGGAAGTCTCTTGGCCTGCTCTTGAAATGGGGAGACCTCTGGGAGTGTCATGGTGGAAGGGTCCTTAGTGACCCAGCCCTGTGACTGAGAAACAGGCCCAGAGAACACACAGGACTTGCTGACGTGGCACAGCTAGCGTGTGGTGGAGCTGGAATTTGAACCCAAGCTAGATGTTTATCGCATGGCCAAACTCTGGCTTCTATTTTGTTTGGGTATATTTCTCTGCGACCTGCAAGTGTTTACTAGTTCATGGGCTGATGCAATGTGACTAAATCTCACATAGGTCAGCCCATAGAGCCCCAAGATAAAGAGTGAGGCTGAAGAAGATGAACTTCAACACAAAAGAAATTCTCTCTGTGCCTCCTGTGTGCTGGATGGGTGCAGGGCTGGGAATGGAGGACGGAGGGCAACTATGCACACAGCAGCCCATGCTGAGCCCAAGGCGTGCGACAGGCAGGCACAGACACGGGACCACTCCCCTAGCTGCAGGGCTCCCCCCACCCGCAGGTGAGAAAGCCAAGGCTCGGAGGGTGAAACATCTCAGCAGAGGTCACACAGGTTTAAAGTGGTACTACGGGCCATGCGTTTGTGTCTGCCCAAATTCACAGGTTGAAATCTAACCCTGAATGTGGTGGTATTTGGAGGTGGAGCCTTTGGAAGGTGATTAGGTCACGAGGGCTGGACCTAATGAGGGATTAGTGCCCTCACGGGAAGAGACCAGGGAGCCGGTGTGTCCTCTTTCTACCGTGTGCGGACACAAGAGCAGTCAGTCATCTGCATCCTGGAAGAGGGCCCTCGCCAGAACGCGGCCATACCGGTGCCTTGATCTTGATCTTCCAGCATTATATGCTAGATTTTGTCTCTTAGTGTATCATATATAGGGGCCCTCTGCTAACCAGTCTCTCTCCTTCTGTCTCTCTTTCTCCCCCTCTCGCTCTTCCTTTCTCACTCTCTCCAAATCACCTCTGTGCATCTGTCTGCCTTCCCCAGCCTGAGCAGGCGCGGACCCCTTTTCCAGGCCCTCCCACAGTCCAGTTCTTTCCCATGGGGCATTTCTAAGCCCAGGCCTGGAAGAGGTCAGACTATCTGGGCCTGGGGTCCTCTAGTGTGACCCAGTGCTGGTCTCAGTGATGGAGTGAAGCCATCACAGGCTGAGGCTGGGTACAAACCCCCTGATCAACATGGAAAAGATGTCAGGAATCTGAAAAAATATATGTTTTGGCTGGAGACCCGCCTCAACCCCTCATGAGCTATCTTAGCTGAAAGGCTTTTCTGGGGCTTTGTTTTCCGTGCAGATTATCTGAGAACTGCTTGGCACTTGGGAATTTTCCACTGGCACAAGCTGAGCCTACTAGTGCCAGGAAAGGAGAGAAGAAAATCAGACAAAATGGGCCCCGCTCTCCTGCCAGTCCCAATTTAGGGGACTTTTTCCATCCTTGGGCCGATTTGTGAGAAATCAATTTCCGAGGCCTTCTAGGGAAAATCTTTGGGCTTTTGATTTTCCAGCGTGGAAATTCTCTGCATTTGAATATTAAGTGGTGCCATGCAAAGGGTACGGGCCAGTGCAGCCAAAGAGGTTGTGTGCACTTATTTTTTCCTTTTATCTTAGGCAGGCAGTGTGGTTTCTGCAGTCTGAGAAAGCTTCACCCAACTGTGGCCTTGCTACTTACCATGTGGATTGGAGAAATTGTGTCATCTTCTGAGCCTGAGTTTCCTGCTCTGTGAAAAGAGCTAGTGGTGCTTACTTTACTGAGTTACCGTAAGCAGTGGCTGTGGATTCTATGTGAATTCTTCCTGGTGTCTGTGTGTGGGTGTGCACGTGTGTATGTGTGTGTCATCTGTGAATGAGGGGCTTGGTGAAGACTGTGTTTTCCTGTAGGGGCCGCTGGGATCCCACTGCCTAGTCACTCTAAAGGGCCCGTCTGGTGTCAGTCAAATGGAGCAGAGCTGTGTCCTCAGCTAGGAAGCTGAATCTTGGAGGGTAGACCCTGGGCTGCTGGAGAGGAGCCTCCTGCACCTCTTCAGATTAGCATTCATCAGGGGCAGGTGTGGCTGGCAGGGTGACCTTCCCATCCATAGGTGCTAAGATGATTAATGGGGCAGGGCAGAAGCCAGGAGGGCGTAGCCTGCTGAGAGGATGTCCTTTTATATTCCTCTCCATATTTATTTCCCTTTTGAAGTCTTGTGGCTTTTAAGAAAAAAATCTCGGCCAGAGGCAGTGGCTCACGCCTGTAATCCTAGCACTGTGGGAGGCGGAGGCAGGAGGATCGCTTGAGTCCTGGAGTTTGAGGTTGCTGTGAGCTAGGCTGACACCATGCATTCTAGCCCAGGTGACAGAGTGAGACCCTGTCACACACACACAAAAAAAATTTGAGACAGGGTCTCACTCTGTTGCCCAGGCTAGAGTGGTATCAGCCTAGCTCACAGCAACCTCAGACTCCTGGGCTCAAGGGATCCTCCTGCCTCAGCCTCCTGAGTAGCTGGGACTACAGGCAGTCCCCACCACTCAACTAATTTTTCTATTTTTTGTAGAGATGAGGTCTCACTCTTGCTCAGACTGGTCTTGATCTCCTGGCCTCAAGCGAGCCACCTTCCTCAGCCTCCCAGAGTGCTGGGATTATAGGCATGAGCCACCACACCAAGCCTAGGGAAAAAAATCTTGATAGAAACTTTTAGTCACATCTCAGTTGTGCTAGAGGGTGTGAAAGAGAAGAACCTCTGTAAAGAGAGTGAAAATATGTGGGAGCCCTGAGCAGGCTAATAATTTACCCTCCAAACCAACGTTCTCTAAATGTTTACTTCACAGTCGTGCTGGCAGGGGTGGCGGGCCTGGGGAAGCAGGGCCCCTAGTGGCTGCTTCAACTTCTCCTTTGCTGTCAGAGCAATTCCGCTCTGGCCCAAACTTGCACCATCACAGAGTAAAGCAAAACTTCTGCAATTAATTTAACCTTTCTTACTTAGATTAGATCAAGCATCTGTTGATTGTCAAACCTGTTTTGGGGGGTCTTAATTTTCAACCCACAGAACCCCTCACAGAATTTTTCCAGCCTTATTGCCCTTGAGAGAAGTTTTGCTAGATATAATTCCTTCATCTTATTGTCCCAAGGGTGATTTAGTCCCTCTCAGAGGCTGGTTTCAGGGGTGTGCTCAGCTGTTGGTCCTTAATCTAGCTTTTCAAGGGTGTCTAAGGAGACAACCACTCCACCCAACTTCCCCCAGCCCACAGAGGTGGGTCATGGCAGCAGCAGCCAGTAGCATGGGGCCCATGAAGTATAGAAATTGTGCCCCAATTCTATACTTGGGAGGCCCTGCTTCATCTCTTGAAGGAGATTCTCTGTTGCAAACTTGACAATTAACGGTTTCTTTATGTTAGGGAAAAATTGGCAGCTTCTTACAGTTTTAAAACCGTACAGGCCTGGCATGTGGCAGGCATTGCATATGAGGCATGTGGTCCAGTGTCTACAGAGTTGGGCCTTAGACCCACACCTTCTGGTTTCCAATACGACTACTTCCAGCTGTGTGGCTTTGGGGAAATTACATGAGCCACTCGACCCTACTTTCCCATCTGTAAAAGAGAGATTATAATAGTACTTACTTTATTTGGTTGTTGATACTTTTGCGGTGACACTTTTAATGAGATGATACTTTTAAAATGCTAGTGCTGGATGTGGCTTATTGTGGCAGGCAGAATAGTGGCCCCCAAAGATGTCTGTCTCCTAATCCCCAGGACCTGAGAGTGCATTAGGTTCATGGCCAGGGGATGGGGGTGGAAGGTGGAATTAAGTTTGCCCACCAGCTGTCCTGATAAGGGGAAATCATCCTGGGTTATCTCAGTGGCCTGGTATAATCACAGGGGTCCTTATAAATGGCAGAGGAGGCAGGAGACAGAAAACCAGGCAGAGGACAGTCTGAGAAGGTTTTAGCCGAAAGCTGCTGCTTCTGAAGATGGAGGAGGAAGAAATGCAGGCAGCCTTTGGAAGCCAGAAAAGGCGAAGAAACTTTCCAGGAAGAAGCATAGCAGCCACTGGCTCCTTGATTTCAGACCCATGTTGGACGTCTGACCTAAGGAATGGTCAGAACGTACATCTGTATTGTTTTAAGCCACTCAGTTCATAGCAATGTGTTACAGGAGCAGCAGGAAACCAATACACATATGGTAGGTGCTGAAGAAATATTAACTTTCGACTTTTCCTTTCGACTTTTCCTCCTGCTCAGATGTTTCTTCTCTCACACCCTAGAGGGCAGAAATTGTAAATTTATTTGCAATGACCGTACAGTAAGTTCTCTAGAATAGATGAATAAACAGACTAATATGAAAACCTTGTTAAACTAGCACTGGTTGCGTTCCTGATGCATGATGATGTAAGAGGCTGAATAAGAGCCCCCACAGACATCCATGTCCTAGTCCCCAGAATTTGTGACTGTGTCACCTTACATACCAAGGGAATGTGCACATGTGATTAAGTTAAGGGTCTTGAGATAGAGTGATGTTTAATTTCATGTGTCAACTGACTGGGTTAAGGGATACCCAGACAGCTGGGAAAACGTGTGTGTGAGGGTGTTTCTGGGGGAGATGAGCGTTCGGCTAGTTGACTGAGCAAAGGAGCTCCGCTCTCACCAGCGTGGGCAGGCGTCAGCCAACCCCCGAGGGCCCGAGTGGAACAAAATTCACTTTCTCTTCCGGAGCGGGACCATCCACCCTCTCCTGCCCTTGGACATCGGAGCTCCTGATTCTTGAGCCTTTTGAGTCCCAGGCTTCTTGGAAGTGACACTGTCAGCTTCCCTGGAGGGGTGGTCCTGGCGGTGTAATTCCTGAAGCCGGTGCCTGGAATAACGCCCTCTTATCCATCTGTGAGTATCCTGTCGCTGCTTTCTCTCTGGAGAACCCTAACACAGATAGTGTCAGTTTTCTCCTGCTGTGTGACGATATCCCAAACTTAGCACCTTAAAAGAACATGTGTTAACTAACATGTGGATTATCTGGGTTGGGCCAATGTAATAATAAGTGTTTTCATAAAATGGAGATGGAACAGTCAGTCAGAAAAGTGAGGCGATGACTGAAGCAGAGAATGGAGGGTGTCGCACGTCGGCTTTGCAGATGAAGGCAGGCTCCCTGGGCGGAGGGATGCAGGTAGCCTCTGGAATCTTCAGAGACAAGAGAAAGACTCTTCCCTGGAGGCTGCAGGAGGAACCAGCCTTGCTAATGCCTTGACATTAGCCCGGTGAGACTGATTTCAGAATTCTGACCTCCAGACTACAAGTGAACAAATTTGTGTTGTTTTAAACCACTAGGTTTGTGGTATTCTATTATAACATCAGTAGAAAATGAGTACAGCCGGGTACAGGAGAAGGGCTCCCTCTGTGCAGACATCTGGAAGGTGGCGAATTTTGCCCATTTTCAGAGGGGGAACTAAGACTGTATTAGTTACATGTGGTTGCAATACAATGTCACTGCAAACCTAGCAGCTGAAACAAACTCGCAGCTGTTATCTTATAATTTCTGTGTGTCTAGGGTCTGGGCACAGTGTGGCTGGGTGCTCTGTTCCAGGGAGTCACACACCTGCAGTCGAGGTGCTGGCTGGGCTGGGGTCTCGTCTGAGGTTGACTGGGGAGACGATCTGCTTCCGCCTTACAGGTGTGGCAGTCCCTGCAGACTGATGGAGGCTGGAGCTGCCTTGGCCCACTGCCACGTGGCCTCTCACTGGACAGCTTACAGCATGCCGCTTGCTTCTTCACACCAGCACGACAGAGGTGACAGTCTTTTCTAATGTAATTGTGCATGCCCTGTCACAAATCGTAGGCCCTGCCCACACGCAAGGGGAGGGGACATGAGAGTACGAATATCAGCTCACAGGGCCACCCCAAGGTCTGTCTGCCATGGCAACCCAGAGACGGTGAGAGGTGGAAGCAGGAATTCTGTGGCTCTAGGGTGGCACTGTGATGTGGGGATCAAGGACATTGGCTGAGGAGACTGTGCTTTGGATGACATTCCAACTTTGGTACTTCCTGGCCTTAAGGAAATTACTTAGCATTCTGAGCCTTGGTTTCCTCATCTGTGAAATGGGTATGATAGAGCACCAGCCTCATAGGACTGTTCTGAGGCTTCTTTTTGGTCCTGAGTGCAAATGATTCAGCTCTCAGGAGGCCCTGTCAATGTCGCTCATGTTCACTGTGTTCCCATCAAGTTCTTGCTTTGTTTTCTACTGCAGGGTGTCTGTAGCTATAGATGCCAGGAAGCAGTTTGGTGTGCAGCAGAGAAGGCTCTTGTCTCCCATTGTCCACCCTTCCTTTTCCCCTTTGATCGTGAAATCCCCGCTTACGGCTGGGACATGGGCATCTAGCTCAAACCACTTTTCTTAACTTGGTTGCAGCAAGGATGACCATGTGACCAAATTTTGGTTGAGGGGGTGGGAGTAGATCCCTTAAAAGGAACCCTCCCCTCATTCCATCTTCTTGCCAGCAGAAATGTGACAGCAGCTTGCTGTGACCCTGGTCGTGGTGACAGCCGAGAATGAGACGAAGGTGCCCTGCTTCCCTCCTGTCTGCCCAGACTCTGCACAGCGAGAACTGCTTCCTTCTGAAGTCACAGTACTCGAGATCGCCTATGAAATCAGCCTCGTCTGGATCCTGTTTAACACACAGTGGCTCACTGGCTTCGGCTGTGAAGAGCGTCACTTGAGCAGGAAGAGGGACAGATGGAATAGCTCCTGCTTTAGAACCACATGCAGTCCTGTCTGAGCCGGGATTCCCAGACAGCAGAGCCCCAGACAAAGGCCATCGTGTGAGGGCTCGGCTGGGGTGTGCGGTCCAGGTGCAGGCGTGGGGCAGCACGTACAGTTGGCTAGAGGACGCACTGGCCCCAGCAGCTGCCTCCTTACCTGATCTTGAGTTGTTCCACGGGCGTCATTTCAGAGCAATTGGTCAAGCAAGAGAGAGCAGAGCACTTCCATGGCTCTCAACCCTGTTGGCTAAAGGTTAGCCCATTTGCTGTTAATTCCTCACATTTCTGGCAGTGTGTGTGCCCGGCACAAGTAGGCTTCCTGCGGCGTCCTGAGCCCAGTGTTGACTGAGGTCGCTGCTGCCAGGACCTGGGCAGAGCCTGTGTAGACCTGGCTGCCGAAGCCCAGGCTGAGATCAGAGACAGGTGAGGCCAAGAGGATCTGGGAGGAGGGGTATGGGAAGGCCCCAGGGAGCCATCAGAGGCGGTGGGCCAACCTGCCAAGGCCTTCCTCCTTCTGCCATCCTCACTTTCACCTGAAATTAAGGTGCCTGCAGGGCTGCCCTCCCTCTGAAGGCTCTGGGGGATGATCCTTCCTGCCTCTTCCTGCTCCTGGTGGCTCCAGGTGTTCTTGGACTGTGACCACGTCACTCCAGTTTCTGCCTCCATCCCCATGTGGCCTCCCCTGTCTCTGTGTCTCTTTATGTGTCTTCTCCTTTTCTGTCTCTTACGAGGACTTGTCATTGGCTGTAGAGCACACTCTAATCCAGGATGCTCTCATCCCCAGGCACGTTCCTTAATTACATCCGCAAAGACCCTGCTCCAAATAAGTTCACATTCTGAGATTCTGGGTGGACATACCTCTTGGAGACCACCGTTCAACCCACTACATCCACATTTTAAAAATTCATCTGGACATTTTCTGTTTTAAGGGTCTGAAACCTAACACCAACTGCTTACGTGAGACGGGGGCTGACATGAGGCTGGGAAGGACAGGAGTGCAGCTGACCTCAGACGTGATTAGGCAACATCCTTCTCTCTGCTGCATTTCTCCATGCCTACGGTCCCCAACCCCCAGGCTGCAGCCTGGTACTGGTCCGTGGCCTGTTAGGAACTGAGCCGTGCATCACTGCCTGAGCTCGTCCCCCCAACCCCCTTCCCCTGCCCCTGTCCATGGAAAAATTGTTTAGCTGCCCGGTGGGAGCAGGAGGTGAGTGGTGAGCAAGCGAAGCTTCATCTGTATTCACAGCCGCTCCCCTTCACTCCCATCACCGCCTGAGCTCTGCCTCCCCCCATCCATGGAAAAACTGTCATCCATAAAACTGGTCCCTGGTGCCAAAAAAGTTGGGAACCGCTGCTCTATGCCCTGGCTCTTTTCTCTCCCTGTGTTGCTGAGCCTCCCCCCAGGCAGGAAGGAGGAGCAGAGCTGCAGGCCACTGCCCACTCTGGCTGAGCTGGGCAGAAAGGAAAGAGACAGATTTTCTCTTGAGGTGACGCTATATGAAGTCTCAGGCAAGGGCTCTAACTGGCCAAGCTTGGGTTCCACATTTATCTGGGGGCCCTGTCCTGTAGCCAGGGGGATGGGGACCAGGATTCGAGCCCGTGGCGACCTCTGGAGGAGGGGAAGGACTGTCTGCAGAGGGAGGGGCTGCTGCTCCTGGAAGAGTGGGCCTGCAGGAAGCCTGGAGGGCAGTGACCCCACAGCCATCCCCTTAGTGCTCAAGACCCCGCAGTTCATCTCCTGACTCTCAGCCACTCCAGGCAGCATGCTCTTCTCCAGGCCCTCCTCCCTGTCCCACACTGTGCCTGGCACCGCAGTTCGCTCTGCCTGAGAGGCCTTGTCTGGGGAGCCTCACTGCCCTGCCCCTGCCCCTGCCCCAGCCCCTGATGCTCTCCCGACCTGCTTGTGTCCTGCGATCGCAGAGCTTATCACTTTGTGTCCTCGTGACCCGAGTGTCTCCATCACTGGACGGGAGCTCGCTGAGCCCAGGCACCAGAACTGGCCACCCGTGCGGGAGCAGGAGTCGCAGCGTGTGCTGAATGGAGGGCTGAGTGAATGAGCGCAGTCCTGGGCCAGCTGGGAAAGACTCGCAGCAGGAGGTGTGGGGGTGGCTCTGGGAGGCTGCACTAGTTGCCTGTGGCTGCTGAAATACATCTCCACAAATTGGTGACTTAAAACAATAGGAATTTATCCGCTCACAGTTCTGGAGGCCGGAAGTCTGAAATCAAGGTGTCTGCAGGGTCAGCTCCTTCTGGAGGTGCGGAGGGCAAACCATCCCGTGATGTCGGGGGCCTTGCTGCTTCGTGGCTGTGGGTGCGCCAGTCCGATCCCTGCCTCTGTCACCACACGGCCCTCCCCCGCTGTGTGCTCTCACGTGGCCTTCCCGTGAAGACAGTGACTACTACTATTGGATCTAGGGCCCACCCCAAGCCAATACGACTTCATCTTAAGTAATTACGTCTACAAAGACCCTACGACTTCATCTTAAGTAATTACGTCTACAAAGACCCTATTGCCAAGTAAGTTCGTTTTCTGAGGCTCCGGGTGGCCGTGAATTCTGGGGGTCACTGTTTGGTACGGTCTAGAGGCACACTTCTTAGGATGGCTCCTGAGGCCCGACCCCTCTCCTGCCTCCTCCCTGCTCTGCACTGATTTCCCAAACAAGCTACCTACCCCCGAGCCCTGTCTCAGTCTGTGCTGTTGGGGGCACCAAAACTAAGACAGTGGTAGAACGCATACCAGATTTAGTTCTCTTCCTAATACTTACTAGCTGGTGGGGCCACCTTGTTCCCCACCCAACAGTGGAGTCACCACCCAAAAGCCACAGACCAGAGACTTTGTGAATCACAGTGAACGTTGCCCGAGGATTCGCTGTGTGCCAGGAGCTGTGTTCCAAGCAGCTGAAGTGCATTCGCTTGTGAACACTCGCACCAGTGGAATGGGAATTGTCTTCGCCTACTTCACATGCAAGGACACTAAGGTCCAGATTTATGGTATCACTTGCCCAGGGTCACACAGCTAAGGAGTGACAGAGCCAGGTTTGACTCCAAGGCACTTGCCTCTAGAGCCCATGCACCTGCCCTCTGCGTCTCCAGGGATCATGGTGGTCACCTGATTTGTGGTGTTCTGGCCCCACAGAACCCCCTGCCCGCCTGCACACGGCCATTCATCTCTGCCTCGAGCTCAGCAGCTGTCGTGGCTGAAGACCAGATTCTTGCAGAAGTCCACGACAGGCGAAGATCAAAGAAGAGTTATTTCCTCTTCACCCTTTTTCTTTCTTTTTTCAATTTAAAAAGTATTTATTGAATTGACAGGTAATAATCACATATATTTATGGTGTACAATGTGACATTTTAATACATGTATACATCGTAGAAAGAGTAAATCAAGCTAATTAACATATTCAGCACCTCACCTATTGATCATTTTTTTATAGTGAGAAAGTTTAAAATCTACTCTTTTAGCGATTACACAACACAATACATTATGACTAACCGCAGTCACCGTGCTGTGCGTAGATGCTGAAACCGTTCCTCCCGCCTACTTGGAACTTTGTACTTTTTTGACAAACATCTCCCTTTTCCCCATCCTCTGCCCCAGCCTCTGATGACCATGGTTCTACTCTCTAATTCTGTGAGTTTGACGTTCTTAAATCTGACATATAAATGAGACCATTCAGCATCTGTCCTTCTGTGTCTGGCGTATTTCACGCAGCATCATGTCCTCCAGGTTCATTCATGTTGTCACAAATGACAGGATCTCCTTTCTTATACAGGCTGAATGGTCTTCCACTGAGTATGTTGCCGCATTTTCTTTATCCAGTTGCCACTTTCCAGACACTTAGGTCACTTCCATGCCTTGGCTACTGTGAATAGCGCTGCAGTGAGTGGTTGGAAGCCATACCAGTCTCGTTTCCTTTGGACACATACCCAGTAGTGGGATGGCTGGATCACACGATGATTCTGTTTTTAGTCTTTTGAGCAACCTCCTTGCGGTTTCCCATAATGGCTGTGCTAATTTACCTTCCCGCCAGCAGTGTACAAGGGTTTTTTTCCTACACATCCTTGCCAACACTTACCTTTCATCTTCCTTTTTTTTTTTTTTTTTGAGACAGAGTCTCACTCTGTTGCCCGGGCTAGAGTGCCGTGGCGTCAGCCTAGCTCACAGCAACCTCAGACTCCTGGGCTCAAGGGATCCTCCTACCTTAGCCTCCCACATGTGCCACCATGCCCGGCTAATTTTTTCTATATATTTTTAGTTGTCCAGCTAATTTCTTTCTATTTTTAGTAGAGATGGGGACTCGCTCTTGCTCAGGCTGGTCTTGAACTCCTGAACTCAAATGATCCCCCGCCTCGGCCTCCCTGAGTGCTAGGATTACAGGTGTGAGCCACCATGCCTGGCCTGTTTCATCTTCTTAATAAGAGTTTTCACACTTTTTATTAAAATAAATGGTGAGTTTGAAAAGGTGCTCTTGACCTGGTAAGGATCTTTGGTACGTACAGAAGGGCTCAGATCAAGAAGAGACCTAAACCATTTGATCCAGCAATCCCATTACTGGGCATCTACCCAAAAGAACAAAAGACATTCTATAAAAAAAGACATCTGCACTCGATGTCATAGCAGCACAATTCACAATTGCAAAGATGTGGAAACAATCCAAGTGCCCATCAATACATGAGTGGATTAATAAAATGTGGTATATGTATACCATGGAGTTCTACACAACCAGTTTTATGAATTTTAACACATCCATATAC